>BQNB010045280.1:0-40461 GCA_026074375.1 Tanacetum coccineum
ACGTTTTTAAACAAAATGTTTCTATTGCATTATAAATGGGATCCTTTGTAAACTCCGATTTTAATATATCAAATGTGAAATATATCTTAAAACGTCTCTTTTGAGGTCGTTTTCTGTGACTTGTGTTTTGTGCCCTGAAGTAGCACCCCAACATTGCAACCATTCCGCTGCGTTGTCCTGATTTTTTTGGGGGTGTTACAAAAGACATTTGGGACAATGTGAAGATGATTCTGAAAGGTTCTGAGTTAACAAAGGATGACAGAGAATCTCAGTTATACGATGAATTTGAACTTCTCATATATCATTTCCCAACCACACATACAACTTCTCATATCTCATTTCCCTTTTCTCTCTATAATGAATAAATTTCTCTTTCATTTTACCAAGCCTCCGGATCCGTGTTCTTATGGTGAATCTATTCTAACAATTGGCACCAGAGCATAGGGGGAATCCGTGTTGTTTACAACTGATTTCGTGGTTAAATAAGCTTAAAATTCGTGGCTTATTTTAAGCCAAAAAGGCCGCGGCTCGAATTTTTATGGGCTTATTGGGTTGTTAATCTTGTTCTCTCATTGATCTACATGTTAAACATGTTAGATTGTAACAATTTCAAGTGTTGCATAAGCATCAAGTTTGAATTATAAGCTTATAAAGTTTGGTGTTCTTCGTGGAGGGTTGCTTCGTTTTTTATGATCCACGAAGAAATACATGTAATTGGATGGTTAATCTTCATATACCATCATAGTATTACATGTTATAGCCCATTTTAGTGGATAAAAAGCTTATTTGGAGTGATTATGCAAAATTCGAACTTGGTGTTCTTCATGGCGGTTTGACAAGAATAGGGGACAAGATCCACCTTTTAAGGAAAAGTCAGGCGGCGGTTTGACTAGTCAAAGGCGGGTTGATTAAAATAATCAAAATATAGCCGGCGGTTTGCCATTTGGTGGCGGTTTGAATAGGTACCACGGCGGTTTGATTATTTTATTGAGCAAAAAGAAATGTTACTCTGCCCAAAATTCAAAAAATCCACGGCGGTTTGACAAATGTTCTAGGCGGCGGTTTGCCCATGGCGGCGGTTTGCCTTGTGGTGGCGGTTTGGTGTAATAATGGTGGCGGTTTGCCATAGATGGCGGGTTGCCAAAGGAGGCGGTTTGCCACACAGAAAACCTAGTTTTGACTACCTAATTTCCCGAATTTTTTTTTGTTTGCTAACATTTTGGCAGCGGTTTGACTAACAAACAAGGCGGCGGTTTACCAAATGTAGCAGCGGTTTGTCTCAAAGAAAACCCTCGTTTTGAACACCTAATTTCCTGAATTTTTTTTTTCGACCTTACCGGTAAGGTCGATCCGCGCATCAGGTGGGCATGTGACCGACTTTGGGCATATGACCGAATTTGGGAATATAATATATCAACCATAACAACACACCACACAAACAACAACACTTAATCCCAAAACGATCCTGAAAAGATTCACTTAAATGACAAAATGGCTAGAGATTCGGATTACGATGACATGTGATCACGGAGTTGATTTGGTATCCCTTATTTGCAATTGAAGTTGGATTTCAACATTGGACGTCTACTATTTCTCATCGAGACTTCCTTCTATTTTCTATCGATTGATGACTTACTTGAACTTTATACATTTATGATTAAGACTTGGATTATCTAGTTTCCAGCAGTCAAGGGGTGGTTGGATGAAGACCTGGAATACTATCACTTAAAGGAGTTACATTATAGTGCTCAGTGTCACACGCATATGTCGTTGTGGATAATTTCAAGAGGTGTTGTACTTCTTATACTTTTGATGGAGTATAAGATATTTAGAGATTCTCTTCTGCACCGTTCTTCAATCAACAAATTGTGCAAGCTTATGTAACAAATTCGGGGGATTTTTATTCAGTTTCAAGTTTGGTATCACGAGTTTACTTCACCCAAGTGTTCACAGACAATAGCCTACAAGAATACGAGTTTGTAAGTTAGCCAGAGTGTTTAAAGGAGGAGATGTAATCAGCACTTCTCACGGGTATTTTTGTGCTATTCCAAGACAAAGATACTTCACGGTCTAAGCAAAATCTTTAAAGTTCTTCGATGACATTCATTCACAAGACCTTGATTATACCAAGTGTTCTTGATTCTTGCTTCAACTCCTCTACGGTTTGTGAAGTCAAGAGGGTAATGATTCTTTTGTATATCAAAATTTATGCTTATGACAAGAACTTCTCGAGTATATGGACGTACACGACGATGATGCTTCGAGAGTTGCACCATCATAGGGAAAATGTGTACATTCGGGACTTAATATCTTTGATGTTACCATGTCAACTTCCAGGGGGAAGTAGTGTATACTACTTCACTTAGAATGGTTTGTGAAGTATTCTACAAACGTGAGAAGACATTTGCTGCATTTCTGCATGCACCTCCCCCACCCAACACGAAACATAAATATTCACCAAGTCCTATGACAAGAAGCATTGGTGTTAGTGTGGTTTGACTTCTATAAAATTCCGTTGTGCACTTTGATGACAAGTAGAAGATTGTTCAAGCTACATCAATGTTTCAGAATCTGCTCAAGATATAGATGTTGGTTTGGGGGGAAGCTGATTCAGAAACTTCGCCAAAAAGGAGTCTATGAAGAATGCTTTTCAGACTGCTGCATGGTTGGGGGAGTTAATCAACTCATGCAATACTAAAATGTTCAAGAACAAGTAAGACAATGAAGATCCAAGCTGAATATACAAGTTTTAAGACGAGGAGAACGCAGAAGACAACTTCAGTGTGAAGCGCTTTGGAAGACGATATTACGTTGTTATTTGTACTTGTAGGAAATTGTATGTATTCGTAAATCAACATATTGGGGGAAGATTGTTAGCCCTAAAATATGATGACTTATCTGGAATTACATTTATCATTTATAGTCGTGTCGGGTTAGTTTAGCTAGTCAAGCCCGGGACTATAAATACCCCCTCCATACTTCCATGGAGGGGTAGAAGTTCACACTTGTAAAAGTGTGTGTGTGTGTGTGTGTGTGTGTGTGTGTGTTTCTCTTTTCTCTCAACCACACATACAACTTCTCATATCTCATTTCCCTTTTCTCTCTATAATGAATAAATTCCTCTTTCATTTTACCAAGCCTCCGGATCCGTGTTCTTAAGGTGAATCTATTCTAACATATGTGTTTCGTGTAAAACTTAATTTTGGAGATAATTAACTAGACATTAAATTATGAAACTTGATTTCTTGAATTATTAAAACTGGACATTATTAGTCATTGGTAAGTTTGGCTCACCTATTAGAACAAACTACAAGCGAAGTTTAAGGCGGGTTATATATCTTCCTTAAAGAAGTCAGGTTTTTAATAAGCTTTGCGCTGACTCGCTTCTCTGCTTCTTTGTGCGTTCAAATGGAGCTACCAAGAACCTTTGATGCCATATGGTCAAATATTAAAGTTTTAAAACGTGTGTTACAAAGTTGTTTGCATGCTTCTTTGTACACCCTTTTAAACATTCGTTTGTATGAACTTATGTGAATACCCTATGTGAAATTTTAGGTCTATTTTTGCAAGTTTTTTTTGGTTGACTTAAATTGAGTTACCTGGTCAGACTTCAGACCCGAGGCATAAGATGAGACAAAACATGTACATGACATTACTATATGATTTACTAAAGTCATGTGTCTCATAAATCTAAGAGTTGCATTAACAATGCAATTAACGCTCGTCGCTTACCTCTTGCCCCACTTGTTTATACGCTGGTCAGACCTCCGGTAATAAGTGAGAAGTCAAGTTGGATCTTAGTCTTATTAGTAATTAATTGGGTAGTTAATTCTTTTAAGAATTTAATTGTCAAAAATACTAAAATTGAACTTTCTATGTTCTGATCAATTGTGTTATTGAAATATAATTAGTAAACGAAAGTTTGTTTTCTTAAAAAGACAAACATAGTCTCTTTTCTTGGTTAGAAGAGTGAGACTTACTCCTATCTCTTCTCCTTGCTTGACAAAACAAAGATAGGATTACAATTGAAGGTTTCTCATTATATTTAAACTCACTTTTAATATTTCATTACCCTTTTTCGGTTATGAAACCTTTGAAAGATAAAATATTTTGTGTAACTAGAGTACATTTTTGTCTATAGCTACCAAAATAATAACATTTTGCACTTTTCAAGACGATGTATGAGTTTTAAATGTTAATAAGAGGAATTCTCAATAAACCGCAATGAGTAAAGAAAATTACTAGCACGTCTTCTAGGTATTTTTTTCTTAGAGTCATTTCATTCCTTATAGTGCTAAACACCCTTGTGGTTAGGCAGATCGATAAAGGAGGAATTGCATGCTAAATGTTCAAGTTAATGAAAGCATGAATGGCTAGTCCCTCATCTACATAAGTAGAACTTCATATACTCTGTTCAATACCTAAGTACATTGCTACTTGTAGGCATTCTAAGAGAGTAGGAAAGTAAATAAATCGCTATTTGCTTTCTACTGGTGATGTAACACTTACAATGTTGACAAATCCAGTGGGAGCTTTGCGTTTTATTACTGAAAAGACATTCATGTAATGTTGTCAAATTCAGTGGGAGCTACAAGATTTATTTCCTTGTTAGTTGCCCATATTATTTCTAGCTTGCTTTGAAATAATTCATTACTTTCCGAATATGAACAACCATTGTTTAAAGGAAGATTGCATTTTATTTTATTAGATAACAAGTTGCCTTTCTGATGTTGCTTTCCGAAACGTTATCTATAGAATAATAATCCACAATTCCTTATTAAACGTTATGGTTCGAAATCTACTTGTAATATCTATGACACTATCATATTGTTTATACAATCGAGCGCTTGTCGTATTGTTTGTCTACATTAGATAATGTTGTCCCGTACACAAGTGGGAGAAATCTTAAGTGTGTGCAAGGAACAACATATAACAATATGATTATTGGTTTCTCTTGACCCCAAGGTAAGAAAGCTAATAAATCTACTAGGACTTAAACACACAAGATGTTTGTTGCCCTATTACATTTAAATGTCAAGATATAATATTAAGCTACTTCAACTAATTGACTACATGTTTTAGTCAATATAATTATGGTTAAATTATATAATCATAATTATGAAGTATTAAATTAACTTGAAATTACTATTGAACTCAAGAGTTTGCGTTCATAATTACTTTAGTTAGTATAATTATGGTTGCTTATTGAGACATAATTATAAAGTATTTGATTTTATCAATGACTCGTAACATGAAGTAAGTAGTAAACTTGTTATGTCTCCTTAGGACATGAACATAAAGTCCTTGAATCAGTTAAAGACTTGTAACATATATGTGACATGTTCTGTTTTCCTGAAACACATGAACATATTGTACTATTCAAAGAAATATACGTTATAGCATGTACTTGATTTTATAACACTTTGTATTCAATATGGCTCGACCCTAATTGGTAAGTATTTGACCTAAAGAGAATTAAGTTATCTAAAGAATTCTGATGTAGTCTCACAATTCCAATACTCATAGAACACCACATCATTATGGTATGTCTAATATGTTGAAACAAACTATATTCACATTGTTTGATTTCTGATAACTTTAACTGCTCTACCTCCAAAATCTATCAAGGTTAGAAAATTGCGTGTGTCATGTATACACTCAATATAGTTCCAACCTAGAAGGTATTTAAGACGATATCTATTCATGGATTGGGATGAATCCCATCATGTCTTGATTAAAGTTTTAAAATTTGTTAATATCTTATGAAGCATATTATTAACAAGCTAGAGATGAGAACTGTAAAATGTGTTTTGTATTTCCAAATTAAGAACAATTTATTATTGCTTAAATACTTGGTATTTAGAGAATTATCTCTTCTTACAAAAGTAAGTGGGATCATCTATAGATATTGAAGATATTCAAAAACAAAATACATAACCTTCTGAATTTACTTGTTGATGTCATACTAAGGTTAAACATGTAAATGTCGAACCAAAATATCATGTAACTCTCATTCATAAATCCGCAAGGATGCCTCATCAATGGAGTGATATTTTAATATCAATGCTGAGGAATATAAGTTAGATGGTCATAGTAAACCTGCTAACTAATAAGATGAATTATCACATCTTGAATCTGATAAATATCTTAGAATTATGAATGAAAAAATGCGGTCCTTAAAAGACAATCAATGTTTTGAGATTGATTGATCTTTCACCAAACAGTAAAATGTAAGGTCAGAATGAGTTTCTTTTGAAGAAAGGCTCATAAGGACAAGATTCTATACATATTAATGCCTGATGATAAAAGTTTTTAATCTTACTCAAGCAATTGACTATGATTAAATCTTTCTTTTCTACACGCATTAATTATATAAAGATAATTAATTGTCATACATGTTTCCTTGAATATGGAATATGGCAATTAAGTTTTATAACTCTTTCCTTTATGATTACTTTTGCGAGGACGATGTGTAATAAAAAAAGGTTATGAGTTTAAAATAATCTTTATAAAACATACAAGATAAGAGAATCCAAATGTGGATTGGATCATGCATCTAGGAGCTTAAATCTTAAGTTTAATTACAAAATGATTTTTGATTTAATTAAGATAATTCCTGAGTATACCTGACATCAAGTGGGAGTACTATGTTTTTTCCTTAAAATTCATATGTTTTGTAACATATTGAAAGTATCATTCCATCTAAGCTAGATGTTAATCTTTAAGGTTGGAATGAAACTTCACTTGGGAATTTAAAGAATAAAACAAACAAGCATATGCGGTGATTAAGTCCAACACAATGCAATATATCATTAAAGCAAGTCTTAAATGGTATATTTCACTTGAGATAATTTATTACATGGATGGAAACCTTGTGTTTTTAACTAAGGATTCATCATGTATATATTATATTGTGTATGAGACTGGTTGTTACTTTTGCACAAGAGCAAGATGAGCTAACAACAACAGTATCTAATTGAGAGTGTTTAGAAGACTGTTAAAACAAATGTTTACGAATTATAAGGCATAGTGATGTTTGTGTACATTGATGCTAGATGATAACCAACCTTAGTTAAAAGTAAGATTTCATCATTTATGAAATATTTGCTAACTAGATATGCTCAGCTAAGAGCATTGTTGCATTACACATTAAAGAATAAGAGTACTTTACATTTTAAGAAACTGTAAAGATGACTGTCAGTATGTCGTTGACTTTTAATACCCTATAAAAGGTATTGCGACATCTTCATACTATGACACTTGCAATAGTATGCACATGTGAGATAAGACACTCATCATATCATTCAAATCCTTCACAATTTGTGAATTTGAAACAAGTATTCGGAAAGTTTACTTTGTCACACCCCGTCAGTGGCGGAAACACGGAAATGCAACATACTGATTTACATTGCACAAGATACAAGATCATACCATACATTTGTTTACAAAAGATCATTTATAAAAGTTTACAATTTCGCAACCTTAGAAAGTGTCAAACAATTATATTCAAATAAACTCCCAACTTGTCCTCGACGTTGGTCCCCAATGGTCCTTAGTTACCGTTGTTAACAATACACCTGAAAATGATACTCGAAAACGTCAACAATAATGTTGGTGTGCTCGTAGGTTTGGACTCAAAACCCAGTCGTTGTGCCAATATCTCATACAGTTGGACAATTGTGCTATATGATAGTGAATATATGCAAACCAAACCCATGACTTAGCATCCTCGCTAATCATGTACCAAGACCTAGCATCCCCGCTAGTCTTATTACCAGCGCGTACCAACGCTCTTAGGGTCGCAACCCCGAATGGCATACCACACCTAAAGCCTCCACTGAGCAAATTAGGTGATAGACTACATCCGCTTGCCATGTCAAACATAGTACAATGCAAGAAAGTATCACATTACACATATTCACCAATGAGATCCATAAGCTCAAAAAGTCCCAAAACAAAATCTACATTTCGCACAGTTCAGAAAACAGTTCAAAACACATTTGAGTATCATTTTCCCCCAACGGAAAAACAGTAAAAAGTGGGGCTACGAGAACTCACCTCAATAGCAACAGATAGCAACCGCACAAATCACAATAAGCAATGCACAAATAATCTCGACGCACGCACAGCAGTACCCGGCCACGACCTAGCATAAATTTTATCCCATAAATATTTGTACAAAGTCATCTTATTATACAAGCGTTCGTCCTTTACTCACACGAAATCCTTATCCGTTTTCACAAAACCCTCATCCTTATTTCCCAAATTCGTATCCCAAGTACAAACATTTACCCTTTGTTTCAAAACCTTTATCCAAAAGCATGGTTGTGTGGTGGTTACGCAAAACGACTCAATGCACTTGGGCTAAGTGCGACATCGACACCGAATACTCAGAACATAGCCAATAATGAAAACGAAACAACTGACCAAACGGCCCAAGAAAATCTGACGAGAAAACGCGAGAATTCAAAGATTGAAATAAACGAATAAGCATCTCGAAGTCGATACGATACGTATAAGTACGTCTAAATATATATATATATACTTATTATAATATAGTAATATAATAGTAATAATATATATATATATATATATATATATATATATATATATATATATATTATATATATTTATTATAAATACTTTAAATAAAATAGATAAAAATAATATTTTATTATATTTTCGTCTTTTACGGCTACTCGGGGTAAGTATAACAAAAATCCTATCGTCTTATTATATTCGAGATTAAATCGTTTAATCTCAACACTTAATGTTTAAAAAAGTCACTTTTGTCTTTTAGTCGAGTCGATATAAAATAATTATTTCCACTAATTTTTCCAAAAATTCTGACAAAATGCCAAAAAGTTCACACTTTTAACATGCTTATCCAAACGTAACCAAAAACCGTCCACTTAAGTCTTTTCCACTACGGCAACTATTAGAAATCCACCCATTCGTTTTAGTATCAAATTTTATCAAATTTCCTTTTATTGGGCCCGAAAGCCAAATATTAGTCCATTTCCTTTTATTGGGCCGGAAAGCCAAATATTCGTTTTAGTATCCAATTTAGCTTCTATAAATCCATCTTGCCACTTCAAAATAAATTTTGAGTCCAAAATCCATTATTCATATATTTAAGTCCAACCCAAAAATTAAAAGTCCAGGTTATATTAAAAGTCCAAGTTATAAACCGAAACCCAATATGCCTCGTCAAATGGGCCGAAGCCCAAATAACCATAAGCCCAATACATAAGCCGAAACAATTTAAGTTATAAGCCCTTTATATAAGCCGAAACCCATTTAAACCATAAGCCCAACATATGCCGAAACCCATTAAGCCATAAGCCCATTATATAAGCCGAAACCCAATAAGCTATAAGCCCATTATATAAGCCGAAACCCAATAAGCTACAAGCCCAAATATTAATCAAAAATAATAAGCTATAAGCTCGCATATATAAGCCGAATTCAAATAAGCTATAAGCTCGAGTATATAAGCCGAAAACAATAAGCCATAAGCTCGCAATATAAGCCGAAAACAATGAGCTATAAGCTCGAGTATATAAGCCAAAAACAATAAGCTATAAGCTCAAACCAAATAAGCTCTAAACCGAATAAGCCAAAAATAAATGAGCCATGGCTAATAAGCTATAAGCTCGAACAAATACGCTATAAGCCAAAATAAATGGGCCAAGCTCCCTTTTCCCTTGTTGGGCCGAGTGCAACCGAGCCCAAGACTACAACCATGGTTGGGCCGAGCCCAACAAACATAACCCAAAGCCAAATAAGCTCTTTCACTAGCTTATTTTTAAACAAAATGAGAAATAAGCTCTAAATAAGCATTAGACTCCAAAATAAATTCACCACCACAACCAAAATTTAAAAATAACCATTCCTTGTTCTTTTTCTTTGATTTCGACGCCCACAAACACACCTTTGCCATTTGTTCGTTTTTAAAACCTCAATTTCACAACGATCAACTTGTACAACTATAATTTAGACACATAATAACCATAAAAGTACAACTTAAAACAAAATTTAGAAAAACTTACAATCTTGATGTTCTTGGTTCGGTTTTGACCCAAATCGTTCTTTTACAACCTGAAACTATCTAACACTAACCCACTATTTATTATCAACTCGTGTTCTTGTTAAATCTTTAATAATTTTGTGTTTCTTGTTCCCTTAGGTGCTTGTCCGAAATAGAGAGAAAGAGGGGAGAGACAAAAAATTTTGTTTGATTTTGAAATGGTGTGAAAAGCATGTTTAGATGAGGACAAGTTATACATGTACCAAGCTAGGACCCATGGTGCTAGAAAAGTGCCATCTTGCTCCCTTGTTTGTCCCATACCCGGCCCAAGAATCCTAGGGGCTTGAGATGTCTCATTTTTGTGTCGGGTTCTCTAAAAACTCAATTCTCGCTAAGTAAAAATATTACCCGAGGTTAGTTAGTATTTTTATTGTGTTTAAAAACATTATTCCATTAATCTAGAGTATTTACTCGACACCCTTTTCTAATTTAAATTCCCCAAAAATTCATTTAGAACGTTTCCGGTTGCGTCAGGACCAAAAACACGAATTTTTGTTTAAACTAAACCGAACCTTTCCCATCATTTTTAAAAGTGTTCCAACTTTAAAAATACGACTTGACACTTTTGATTTGCCCAAAGTTTTCATTTTAACGACCGTTACAGTCTTTTACCGAATTTCACGAAAACGCCCATTTTCTGATAACTTTCAATTCACACTTCAACGATTCACGTTTTATCCAACGTTTCACCAACTTATAAGATATTTCATTAAATAAGTTTATTTCAATCCACCCAAAACTCTTAAATACATTCTCAAATTTACTGTCGTGCCGGTACGTGTTGCGTGACGAATTCTGCTAAACGCGGGATAACTTCTCGGAAAGCACCGAAAGACCTCATAACCATTCCAAAGCGGAAAGACGAATCAAAAGTGATTCTCTTACGATTTCTATGACTCTCCCAAACCCGGTTAAACCGACAACCGTTTTTATGCAAAATAGGTCAACCGAAGTCAACTTATCGTGCCGGTTCAAGAAGTCCAAGGATGGAAGTGATTTTGCTCATCTATGGATCTTGCCTCACTCATGTTTTCGTCATTGATGATGTTGCATTTATATTGTTTATGTACCATTAGATGGTTTTTCCCCATTGGTGTCATTAGTTTTGTAATGATAGCTAGTTACATATGGCATGTCATATGATATAGAGGTTGTTCAAGCTTAGCTTGAGGTTAATGTGGTATATCAGCCACATTCCAGTGTACTTATTGGCTTTTTGGGTTTTAATATAATTTACCGGGGTTCAGTCCCTTTTACCCAAAAAAAAGAAGTCAACTTTTGTATTGCGACATTTCCATACTATCACACTTGCAATAGTATGCACATGTGAGATAAGACACTCATCATATGATTCAAATCCTTCACAATTTATGAATTTAAAACAAGTATTCCGAAAGTGTACTCAGATGACTATTTAGCTTTCTTGTAAAGAAAGAGTTGAGAATGTTAGAAATATTATACTTTAACTTACTAGTTAGTCTTATGCATATATGTTGTATTAGTATTTGAATAATTGGGATTGTTAGGCAATTTTTACTTTCTAATGAATAAAGATACGTGGTATTTGTTTTTCATACATATAATAATTGTTATCCTATATTTGCATGTTTAACACTTGAATGATTTTATCATTCTAAATATGTCCATTGTCGAGTAACAATATGGAAATATTGTTAAATTAAGGAAAATATGAGTGTTGGTTGTATTATTATGAATACATGGATAGTTCCCTCCAAACTCATATGTTATTCACATGAGATGCATATTGGACACCCCAACCTTTGAATATTTACTTTTGGATCCTTATCATGAGTAAGATATTGAAAATGGTTAAATAAGTCAACCTTAGACTTGAGATGCAAACAAGTTCTGCATGTGTGGATATTACTTTTTGATTATAAGTCAAACGCTAACATGAAAATGGTAGTTTTAAAAGCTATTCTTGGAAGTGATGTGAAGCAGCATCCACAACACTTGTAGTCAATAAAGAATTTGTTCCTCCACTTGATATGTGCAGAATGATACCATGGGCCCTCTCCAGAATTAATCAGATGATTGTGTGGCCGCACCTAAAGTGTAATTCAAGATGATTCTTGATTACGTTTGGTAGATCTGAATTAACTTCTATAACGAGAAACTAAATAGTTAAACTATATGGAATGAGTTAGGATCCATATCCATAGTTTAACGGTATCTGTAACAAAGGGATGATAATAACAAGTAATACATAACCATTATATTGAGAGTGTTCTTGAAACTTTTTTTTGGGTAAAGGGTTACCCCGGTAAATATATTAAGTGTTCTTGAAACTTCATCTCAGGTATTTCTAGTTTTAAAAACAAATAAGAGTGTTGCTAGACGTTTACGTTGTTAGTATAAATGGAATCTGCTACTCCAACTCCCAAGTGGGAGCTGTTGGAATATGGTAGTTGGATTCGCATGTTATACAACTAGAAGTACGTGAGCCTATGGGGGCACACACGTTAAGACATGAAGAGTACGTTTATTAAACATTTAATATATATACATGTTGTATTTATTATTAAAGGTTTAATATACTTCACGAAATGATTTTAAATGACCGTTAGTTATCGTTATTTTATAACTAACTTAACGACTATTTATATGAATCGAAGGGACTAAAATTGACAAAACCTATAAGCTTCTAGAAGGGGATTTTGGAATCAATTTAGGAGATAAGGGATGAGAGTTGTATTGTGATAAAGAATTGAGGGTATTCTAGTTAATCTAGAATTAGGGTTAGATGCCTATATAAACACCCACCCCTAGCCTCATAATGGATTGATAAAATACCACAAAACAAATACAACTCATCATAATTCCGATTCATTTCTCCCAGTTGACAAACAGAAAGCAAAACCACAAATATTGCATATATATATTATATTCACGTGTGCATGATTTGTTATCTTGCATACAAGGTTTATATATATATTAACTGATCCCTTTTCATTCAATATCAATTTGGTTCTCTGCTTTATTCCTTTGTGCACACTTATATGGCAGATTTCAAAAAGCAATTAAGGCTTTTGTTTCATTCGGTTGGTTAGTGTGCAAAGAAGAATTAATATACTATTGATTAGCTTTTATTCTTCCTCATTATAAACCTTTCGGACGTAATACCTTTATTGTATTCGAATTGGTTTTGGAGATCAAGCAAGACAATCGTTGTTTGAAGCTCGTGAAGTTACGACTAGCATTGTTGTGTGCTTGTTTGACGTGTTGTGTGAGCAACCATAAAGGTGGTAATTTAATCACTCAAGATCTCAAGATCAAGACTCTCGTTTAATTGATTTTTATCATTAAACATAACGGTTAGTTTTTCTTACTATATTTGTGTGTTAATTTTTAATATCAAACTAGATCCAATCCGCTGCGTACTCGTAGTAACTGGTTTACTAGTTTATAAAATCCCAACACAACCCCAATAAACCCCAATAATCAAACAACCCTTAACATCGCAGAAACCACAATGAATAAGCGGAAATCAATCCGGAAGCAGTGAAGTCATCATATAAATGCCTTCAATTCATAACGACACGACATCAATCAAGCAAATGCACTAAACTCAAATACAATCATATAAAGTAGTGGCATAAACCCAATCAAAACACGTGAGTAGTCCTTAGTCTAACAGTCCATTAAACAAAACAATCAAAGAAACAATCGAATGCAAAACCTAAAATGCAAGAACAACAATGCATTCACCTAACCCTAACAATATTAACAGATTGATTCCTAAAAACCCACAAACACAGTCCTTAGTCTAACAAAACAAAATAATTGAATGCAAAACCTAAAATGCAACAACAATGCATTAACCTAACCCTAACAATATTAACAGATCAAATTCCAAAAATCGTATACATAATTCCAAAAACAATAAGCACAAAACAACAATAACAATGCAAAAAAAAACGAAGTCAAACCTAAGATAGAACCAAATCACAACCACCTAAACCTAACCTAACAACATATAAACCCTAGACACTTTGGAAGACATATGACTATCATGCAGTAACACCAACAATTAAGTGAAAAGATTAGCTGATAGTTAGCACTAACCAAAATATAATAATCTACTGTTCACTCCCTCTCTCTCTTACAAATCACTGCAGCAATGATATAATATTGGTTAATTGTTATCGTCGGACCGGTTAAGAGTCAATCGGCGGGTGTTTAACGGATCGGATTTTCAATGAATAAAGAAGGGATGTGAATGATAACTGAGGAAACCACTCGTTGTATAACACCGATGGATCAGGTAAGGTGAGTATGAACATGGCCTAATTGTTTTGCTAATGTGTTCTCGCTTTGTGTTAGTTTTTAACAATATTATGGTTTGAAGCTAAGGTGCTGTTTGTTTATTAAGAGGCTCTGAATCTGAATCTGATTCGCACATCTGAATCTGAATATGAGGCGTAAATGTCTGAATCTAAATCAAATGATAGTGTTTGTTTTTTACTTTTTAATTGTCTGAACGATAAAAGGACAAATCAGTTTTATATTTAAAATCAGTTTTATTCTTACGAAACATAAACATGTTTAAAAATTATATAGAGCATTTTAGTCATGAAATTAACATAGTTTAGCAACGTGGGAATAAAAGTGTCTTAAAAAACATTTAAAATAATTGTGACGCAATTTATTCTCGTAAAATAGTCATATATTGTACTCTCATGCGGTTAAACATCTTCATCATTTTGCAAATTGTTACTTTCATTTACTCTACAATCATAAGATTGCGAAAAATAAAATTTTATAGCATACTTAACATTGTCAGTTAATAATTAAAAATATTTTTTAGTCAAATAATTAAAGCTCTCGTGCAAAAAAAAAGGTTAGTTCTCTCAAGTATTATCAATACTAAAGTAAAAAAAATATCTCACAAAAAAAACTAAAGAGAAAAAAAAAGTAAAGAGTGAAGAAGCATTAAGAGGCATCAAGACCCCACATCTACATCTAGTTGGTTAAGATGTTTTAGCCTCTGATCGCGTCTGAACGAGAGAAAAAAAAACAAACGCACTTAGTTAAGAGGAAAAACAAACGACACCTAAGTTTGATTGGCCGGGTTGAGGTTCGAAAACAAAATGAGGAGCCGGGGTGGGAGTTTATTATTAGAGCACAAAGTTAAGTGGAGAGTGTAAATCGGGAAAGAATCAAAATATGCAGAGATGGTGCTCCAAATTCCGATCAGTCGCCGCCACCGTGGTGCGGTCACAATCATCATTTCCTAAACCATTAATCCAACAACAACAACAACAGCGTCTCTTCCATTCTATAAACAAAACCCTAATCATTTCACCTCCTTCATTCGCCGCCGCCCCCCGCCCTTTAATATTCTCACAACTTACTTCTTCTTCTTCTTCATTACCTGTAGTAAGTCTTCTTTTTTTCTCATTTTCATTTCCCTAATTTTACTCTTTATATTTTTTATCTTTTAATTACCATTTTATATTTTATATACATATATATAGTTGACAACGCAAGTGCGACATCTTACTCTGAAGCAAAGGAAAAGGAAGTTAAAATGTAGGCAACCACCTAGTCCAATTGTCTCCAAGCTCAAGAAATACAAAATCAAACCTTATTCGTATGTTTCCTTCCTTCATTTTTTATCAATATTAACATAATGTTATATCTCAGGATAAAGTAATTTGTTGTTGTGATTGAATCATCAGGTCTTTCAAGGGACGTTTTAGGACTATGAAAGATGGCCAGATTAGGCGCTGGAAGGAAGGCAAACGACATAATGCTCATCTTAAGGCACGTTTATTACTTTTCATACCATGTATCACTAAACACTTGCTTTTACATACACAAACTTCCGCAACTTACAATTATTACCATATTTAATCTAGAAAACATCAATTCCTCTGCATCAACTATCTAGGAGCTTAGTGGTGTACATTTGACAACTAGACTCGATATATAGGTTACCAAGTTGCTTTATTAGCTTTGCGCCGTGCATCATATTTATCCAGTATCCTACTAGGTGCAAACATGGTTACATAAACAAAAAAATTATTGCACAATAAAACCCTATATACATAAATTCATCTTTTTGCTGCCATGCATTAGCTGTACTTAATTGACTCTCCGAAATTAGACTTAACCAGTGCTGTAAAACTCGACCTACTCGCCGATTACTCGGTGAGTGATCGCTTAACGGGAAGGTGCTTAGGTGATTTGGAGGTACTCGGCCAAATTATTCGGATTAGTCAACACCCGCGCTACTTAGTCAAAACTCTGCAAATACTCTGTTAAAACTCAGCTGAAACTTAGGCTACTCAGTCAGAATGTGGTCAAAACTCGGCCAAATTACTCAGATTTGAACTATTGAACTTGAAGTTTTTGAAGTGTTATGTACGTATGTTTATGTCATACACTCATACATATATTTTAGAATTTGATATAGAAAATTTTAATTCAAAAACCGCCTAACGTATTTTACAGCATCAAAATTTACATAAGCCACCTGTCACCGCGGAACATAAATAATTTGATTTGGAGGGCCAGAATGTATATCTTTGTAATAAAGTATACTAGTATCAAATTTATTAGTTGTTAAACACAGTATAAATATTTGCATAACATGTTAGTTGATTATTTATTTCTTTCTGATCTTAGTTAGACACAGTCTATGACGATATATTTGATTTTTTTAGTTTCTTTCTGATCTTAGTTGGAGACATTATAAGTGTTTGCATAGCATGTTATGTGTACAAGAGAATCTGTAGAAACTAAAAAGAATTAGTTTCCCTAATTTTCTCTAGATTAATGGAGGTCCTGGAAAAATTTATCTAATTGGTTATGAAGGAGGTTTAGGCGATGTTTTGTTTAGGCCTTTTGTTTCCATATAGACTAGCAAGTAGCAACTTATATATTTTAAGCCAAGTTTATGTGAATAACTAAGAATGGTGATCTTGTAGCTCACATAAATTGATGATAATATATTTTAAGAATCACATAGGGATTATAGTAATATACTGCAACATGTTAAAAGGTAATAACTCTTTAAGCTTTTTGTTTATTTTTTAAATGGAACATGGAAATTGTGTTGCTGTCTGGTTAATCCCTTAAAAACGGACTGTAATTTTTTGGATAATATATTATAAGAGCAGGGTTGGATCAGTTGGAAAACCCCCTCCCTCTAGAGATAGAGGTCAAGGGTTCGATCCTCACCCCCTGCAAGGCCGGAGGTCCTCTGAAAGCAGCCTCTTTACCTTCGGGTAGGGGTAAGGCTGTCTACATCTTACCTCCTCCATTACCCCGTGGAACACGGGATTGGATACTGTTGATTTAATCACATAGGGATTATAGTAATATACTGCAGCCCTGTTAAAAGGTAGTAACTCTTTAAGCTTTTTGTTTACTTTTTAGATGGAACATGGAAATTGTGTCGCTCTTTGGTACCCTTGAACACTGATTGTAACTACTTTTTTTTTTGGATGGTTGGACGCTGGATATTTGTAACAACCGGATATTTACCAATAACAGTTGTGAGCATCATGTACTTTATTGTGGGATTTGGTGTTGTACTAAAGAATTTTCCAACAATTTTTCTTTTATCATTAATTACTGATGGAATTTTCGACTATCCAAGCCTATGAACTTCTATCAGCTGGTTTTGTCGTGCGAAACACACCAATAATGGGTTTATGTAAAAATTGTTTTGAAGCACATAGGTAAAAGTGCACGCATTACGTACAAGAGGTGCCTACTTTTTACAAAAGTTCTTCTAATTCTTCTAAACTGTATATGATACATAAGACACATTAATACCACATTTCACAAAAAAAATAAATAAATAATAAATGCCAAGCACTCTCATAGTTTGTGATTTCAAAATAATACCAAGCACTCTCATGTTCGATTTTATAGGGTTTTGGTCGTATTTTTAGTTTTCTGAAATAATGGTTAAATTGGATTGGCCTATTAATAGTAAAGCCCATTAGAAGCACAATATACATTAAAAAGTCCAATTTAATGCTGTAAGGTCAACTATACGTGATGCGCCCAAATGTGGCGATGCGTGCCTCGGCTGATGCATCTTTAAGGCGTGCACATCACCATGCATCTAGTGATCACAATGCATTGGGATGTCTGATGCAATAAGGTACTAATAAGGTACTGCATTGCATCGCCTCGAGCCTCAGGCGCCCTTGATGCGTACTTTTCTTAACACAGTGAATAATATGTGTTACTTTGTTCTTTTGCCATTGACTCTAACCATAGCCCATTAACCAATTTAAGATGGTACATATTGACATTTCAACCCAACCCCGTCAAGTGGTTTCTCATTTCACTTGTTTGCACAAAAGACACAGTTTCATTATTAATTTTGTCTCTCGTATCATGTCCTCAACAAAGGGCACAAACCATTCACCGGTCACCCAACATCTCTAGCACCATTAACAACAACAAACACAATACCTAATCCCACGGGAGTGGGGTAGGGGAGGTAGGATGTAGACAGTCACACCCTTTTACTAGAGGGTGAGGGAGGGACTGCTTCTAGAAAGATCTTGCTATGAATTAGAAGAAAATGCTAGCGTTGCCATACACACCTACATCACCACGTGGCTTACGTAAGTCGTCTTTGCCAATTTCAAATTGATCAATACTCAATAGCATTACCTTCACATGTGCCCTTAGAAAAATTTGATCTAGCTTTAATTGTTTTCTTGGTTTTATGAGACAACCTGTTTGTTGGGTGTGAGACGGCTTTTTCGAGTAAACATTTCCTTTTAGCTCATTAGAGATTTGAGAGAATAAAGCCCATCTAGTTTAGTTATTTAGGGGGTGTTTGGGGTTGCTTATTTTTTTTGCTAGTGCTTCCTGCTTAAATAAGTACTTATAAAAAAAGTACATAAACCTATGGATTTGCTTATTTTATAAAAAACGCAATATATTTGTAAAAATAAATAAATAATAATCTTAATATAAATTTTCAATCAAATTCATTTATAAAAGGTTTTAGGTTAAATATGAGAGTAAAAAGTCATTTTATTTAAATATCAAATAACATGAAAAACTGCTTTTCTGCTTAGGCAGTGTTTGGATGAAAAAAGTGCTTTTCTGCTTTAAAAAAAGCAAATAAGCAGAAAAAATAAGTCACCGTTCTTTAATATCAAAGAACAGATTTTCATACATCATATTAATGGTATTTTGTTGCATGCTATTATGATTTTTATGTCTTTATGCACTTATGTCTATGCATGTTTCTGTTTTCATATACACACAAGCACACACTCTTGGCCCCTTTACCCTCGGGTAGGTGTGTGACCGTCTACATCATACCTGACCCATACCCCCCTTCGGTGGGATTGGGTATCTTGTTGTTGCTATATTAATGGTATATTGAGCTGAATGATATCATTGGTAAATAATTGCAACCTCTATAAATTCGTGTTAGGTTATGCTGTCAAAGTCTCATTGCTATATTGAGCAATATCCATTTATCATGTCCTTGTGCACATAGTACGGTTATGTAATACGACAACAGTTGTTTTGACCACTCTTGGAATACAATTCTTGTGAGTTCTTCCACTCAAGCTCTTTAGGTTAGTGGTTCAGGTGTGTGGTAAAAGCAAAATCTCCAATCCATGAAATTTACAAGGAATGACTGTCCTTTAGTTTGGATCTATGATTGGAGTTTAAGAAATTATTAGTTCTGCCCCAATGATAGTAAAACGGAGGTGCTGTCTAGGGGTATATATATTTCTTTCTTGGTGTCTTTAAATTTTATTGACAATCTGTGAAACAATAAGAATCCCTTATGATGTTCTTTAGAAAAGATTTGGTGGCTGTTGACTTTCACTTTATTAAAATCACTAAAAGATGTTTCAAACTTTTAGAACCAATGTTCAACCAACGTATTAGGGTGGTATTTTGGGCTTGATCATAGTCTTTTCACCTTAAAAGTATAGTAAATAATGACACGCACATGAAGTTTTGTGTTTCAACGTAACCCCATTAAACCGGTTTCTCAATTCATTTGTTGCACGAAAGACGGTTTTCAGTTAATTTGTCTCCTCGTTTCATGTCCTCAACAATTTGCACCAAGAAATGACCCAACATCTCTACAGCACTATCAATGCTATGAATTAGAAGATAGTGCTAGCATTTTTAATTCTCTACCCACCTGCTTCACCATGTGGAAGGCATAAGTCGTCTTTGCCTACTCCCAAATTAATCAATTGCATTGCCTTCACCGTATGGAATATTACAACCCTCGCGTTAGCCTTGATTGAACTTTAATCTAGTTTTATCAGTGCCCTTAGTTTTCGAGAGACGACCAGTTTTGTTGGGTGTGGATGGTGTCTGCTTTTATTGAGAAAACACTTTTTCAAGCTCTTATTGGAATATTTTTAATCAAGCCCATCTAAGTTATAATGATATTATTTGGTTATCCTGTTGAAAACCTGATGAATAGCTCTCCGTTCTTCAATCTTAAAGCATAGATTTTCATGGTTTCTTATGGTATTTTCAGCTTAATGATATTATTGGTAAATTAATTGCATCCTTGCTAGATCTGTGTTAGATTTTACTGTGAAAGTAAGCCTTTTAATAATGTGTTATTTTTTTTCTTTTTTCTAGACATGGTACGGTTTTATGATACGAGAATAGTTGCTATTATCAATACAGTTCGTCCACTCAAGTTCTTTAAGTGAGTGGTTGTGTGCGGTTAAAGCAAAACCTCCAATCCCGTGAAATTTGGTGGAAAAAGATTTCGGCAGTCTCTAGTAATGGTGATGAGTGTCAGATAGTAGCTGTAGATAACAGTCCTTCAATTTAGATCTAAGATTGCAGTTCAACTATTTTCTTCTTTCTTCAGTCCTAATGATAGTCAATAGGAGAGGCTTTTTAGGGGTATATATTTTTCCTTTTGGGTATTTTAGATTTTATTGACAAAGTGAAACAATAAGAATTCATGACATAGTAAATGTTTGTGTATAAAAGCTTAGTTAGGTGTCAGTTGCACTTTCACTTTGCTAAAATTATTCAAAGATGTTTCAAACTTTCGTTTCCAGTATTGAACACCCTTATCAGGGTGGAATCTTTTGGCATCAAATATCCGTCAATTATATGCGTGGCAATTAAAAGTCCTTACTCAGATTTATTACGTCTGAATGTCACTCTTAGCACCAATATAACTGAGAAATACGAACTCGCCCAGTTTTAGCAGGAAACATCACGATTTCACCATCATACCTTGAAATTAGCTTATTGAAACATTTAGTTTTGTCTCCAGAATAGTTTTTAGTTGCAACTTTTTAAATTAGTGGAGAGCTTCTGACTATCATAGTAACATATAATCTTGGACTAATTATACGTGTTTTATTTTCTTTCCTGTGAAGATTTGCCGCATCCAT
Organism: Tanacetum coccineum; assembly: GCA_026074375.1. NCBI lineage: Eukaryota > Viridiplantae > Streptophyta > Magnoliopsida > Asterales > Asteraceae > Tanacetum > Tanacetum coccineum. The sequence continues at coordinate 21,490 of BQNB010045280.1, forward strand.
AAGTATCTCTATGCATAATGGCCACTTACAGTTATTATAGAGCTACTTAAAGTTTATGAGATTGACCCAAGTACTTTTTTCATGCAGTCAAAGATCGCCAAACGTAGAGGAAGACTACCAGCATTAGTCCCAGCAGCATATGCTAAGGTGATGAAGAAGCTCAACTTCTGTGGTTAGATCACAAGTATTCTAGCCTAACTTCTGGAATGAGAAGGGAAGCTACTTTGTAGCGTCACTGTTATTTTGTTATCATAAATCTGGATATGTACTTTTCCCCATTTTGGATTTGATTAGACATTAACATAGATAAGACGTGACAATTGTTTTTGAGAATTTTCATATTGCTGGTTACATGGATGGTGGTACTGTTGAAATTGACCTCTTTAAAGACGAGAAGGGGCGTTTTTTACGTAGTAATCTGGGTAGATTCATTCTTTCATGTCAAGAAAGTAAATCGATATAGCTATTAGTACCGCATGGGCAACAAACCCCAACATCCATAAGGGGCATTTTGTATCCTAACGTAATTTATCAGACAATTGGAGAATAAACTCTTTTATCAATCGAGGTTTTGCTATTGTTAAATTGATTACAGGGTCAAAAGCTAAAATCTTAAAGGAATATGACTAATCTATTTAAGATTCGAACGAAAATGTTGATAGCCGGTGCCACTTTTGTGTTTCGAAAGCGATCCTTGTGCTCAAATATTATACGTATACTCATTAGAGATGTCAAACACTGTTCATCCAAGGCAACTGTTCATGACCCGACCCAAACATGATAGTCCAGCCCATGGTTTATAATATTAAATCTGTTCTACACAAATTCTAGAGCCTTCAATAGGCGACATAAATTGTAGATGCATCTGATTCTCCCCGACATCAGAAAATTAATTTCAATCAGTAATGATGTTAAAACAAATGCATATCACGGGCGTTTGATAAGCTGATTATAGTTTTAGACAACTACACGGAAGTTGTTGGTGGGAAGATGATGCTCTGGTGAGTTTTCCGACAAAGAAGTTTACTTTGTGCTCGATTCGTATTCAGTTACACTTAACTCATCAAAAAGGTATGCACATGCTTTGGGTTGTAAATCACTGTCTGGATTGCTTATATTTTAGGTTTGTGTTTTGTTATGATTTTGCAGCCTAGATTAAGTAGATATTTGTTACTTTTTGGCTTAGCTATGGTTAAGGGCATAAAATCATTCATTTTTGCAGGTTTATGTCAGGAGGAGGGTAAGAGGTGACTATCACCCGTTTTGCTTCAAGGAAGCCATGAAGCATGATGGTCCTCTGCAGTAAACATAGAACATCAATATCCTTAAATGCATACCTGCTGAACAGGTGAAGCAAATGCCTTCTTTAAACAACATATTCCCTAGCTTTTGCTATTATACATATAGATCTATTTTTTTACATGTTTTGTTCCTGATAGCATGTCCACGACTGAACTATTCGGTGTATAGGTTTCTACATTTGAGCCTTTTTATTATTTTGAGCCATTACCTGAAATGATCCCGACATATGGATTGTGCTTTAAGCCGTTTAGAAGTATAGAGTCAATGTTAGATTTGCTACAGAATAGCACTTCGCGATTTCATATGCAGACGCCGGACGATGTGATTAGAATTAAAGGTCTGAAATCTTGGAGGTTCTGCCCTTTTTTTTTATAGATTATCAGTTTATGCTAATTAGAGGTATTTTGACTACATGAATATATACGGTTAGATAGGGTTGAAGTGTTACAAGGGTCTTAATTTTACTACTTATGGTTCAAATGTTAAAAAAAGATATTTGCTGAAAATTTTTGGTATGTTGTTTTATGGTATGCAAAACTTATAAGTCGTAAAGGTAATTTTGTAGTAGTTTACTTTGTTTATACTTTGTATTTTTTTGGAGTGTTTCTAATTTATCTCATGTTTCAGAGATCAAACGACACATACATGTGGAATGACAGGTGATGGTGTGAATGATGCGTCAGCATTAAAGAAGGGTGATATTCATATTGTGGATGCTGATAACACTGATACAACACGGGGTGCATCTGTGGCTAAAGATGTTGCAGGATATATGAAAGATGCAACCATGGGCTCGGTCTCTGATAAAGCGCAAATGGTGAAAGATCTAGCAGAGTGTATCACATTCTGTAAGTGTGGAGAAAAATTTATGAGGAAATATATTTTTTAAAAGAAGCCTACTACTGCTACTAATAGATTTGGTGGTTGGAATGCTTAAACAGAAGCTTAAGTTTCAGAAACGGCATGAACATACCCCAAGACATTTTTAACTATTCAATATCAAACTTTCTTTCAGTCTGACTTAGTTGATGTTTTCGAAACATGTATTTGATTCATTTTGATAAAGTGGGAGGTATTCGTCAGCGACGATTAGGCAAACACATTTCTTTCGGTTGAAAATGCATCACACGGCCTAACTGAGGTATATTTTCCCTTCATAATATTTCCTTCTTTTGCTGAACTTCCAAAATTACTCTTTCATAGTCCATTAGCCACAAATGCTAGAGTTGCATTCTCGCGTGTTCAAACTGCTAATCAAGGAGAATAATAAACCAATTCCTTAACCTTCTTCTTATGCTTTCACTCATTTATCTGTATAAAAACGGTGAGTTAGACACGTTGAGTTATTATTGGCATAGGTGAAAACAAGTCAGACTGGGTTGACATGATTTTTTTTGGTCCTAAATTGCTGATTCTATCTGTTTACAGGGGTTTATGGTGACGGAAAAATCTGCAAGGAGACATGAATAAGTAGGTAAAAAGGTAACTTTCACTCTATATAAGCGTCTGATGTGTATTCCGAATATTATTCATAAAGAATCAGTGCATAGATAAATTTGCTCAGCGTGCTTTGAGATTCCTTGCACCAGCATACCATGTATGAAAATGCTACCCAAGACCAAAAATACCATTCGATGCAAGTTCTTATTTGCCTCTTTTTGATCCACCTAGGCATGACGGTGTAGAGGCAACTAGAAGCGAACTAGAAGCGCTCTGAATTTTGGAATGAACATTAAGACGATCATTTGCATGATTCTTCTATTATTTGCAGTTGTAAAACATATTATATAGATATTGAAGCTACTTTATGACATACGACTGAAATGATTCTTGACGCGATTATTAGCTGATTAGAATGCATGTTAGAATGCTGACTACATGTAGTGGGCAAGCAGGCATCGTAGATTTAAGGGCATACAGTAGATTTGATACTATCGACGTTTAAACATTTAACTATCAATCTACTGTTATATTGATTTACCAACTTTTAATGGCTATGCAGTTCACCTAACTGATCATTTCTTGCTAGCTGACCACTGAATTTTAATATTGTGTCGTATTTCATTGACGTATATAGCAAAAAAATTATAGTAGGTTGACCATACTGCCTCTACATGTTCAACCACAACTTAATGTTCCATACATCTTATTCAGCGAAGTTCATTTTCTAAAATGTTAATGTCATGGTTATGCACCTTATTAGTTGTAAGGAGGGTAGCTAGGTAGTGTTTGTTTGGCACTTATGAGGCGCTAATTGTTCGAACACTTTTTTCTTGAGACTCTTAATCAATATCACTTTTCTTATCAGAATGAGTCTTAACTATCGTGTTTGGCGCATAAGGAAATGGAGTGTCATCACACTTTGGAATTTGTAGTACATACCTTTTATAAACGCACATATGTATATATAAGTTTAAATCATCTTTTACAATCTTTTATCCCGATTAATTCTAAAGTTTGTTTATTGATAGTAGGAAGGGAGAATTGTTTGCAAGTTGATATATGCAATGGCATCAGGACGAAGCAAAGCAACATTGTCGCTGAGTACGTTGAGTTTGTGCAAAGACAAATCGTCACTCCAATCTTCATTTTTCGTTTAAACCAATCATAGAGACAAATCTCTCATCAGTTTTCTGTAAAGTTGGCAAACTCGGTAAGGCGACCCGACTGGGTTACGGATCAGTTAGTTTTCTTATAATTTAAAATGTTATGTTCGGTTTGGGTTGAACTAGATGGATGTTCATGAACTACGTTCTTGGTTCTTGGATTTTCTGTCCACATCATATATGTCGCCCCGCTGCAACGCGTGGGCTATCATGCTTGTTACTAATATACACATTTGTGGACAAATTCGTCTGTGTTTTGACATTAGACTACTTTCTGCTTCAACTGGGCTAATTTTTTTTGGGTAAAAGAGAATTCATACCCCGGTAAAATATATTACACCAAAAAAACGTTGAAGTACAATGGATGTAGGTGAAGTCCTAACATCTCAGCCCGTTACATGGGCAACAAACAAGCACACATTAGTGCAATAAACTCACATAAGAGTGACAACCCACTCTTATGACTACCATACTAAATTGAAATAAAATACAAGCAAACTATAAAATAAGAATGATGCTCGCGCTTCCAATTTAGACCATACTGGAAACTATTGATAATAGCTCCAACTTCCAAGATTAACACCACCTAAATCAGCTTGATGAATCAATAGCACCAAGAATCTCCAAGGATAGTTTAATCAACTAGGCTAATTGCCTTGGCCCAATCCCTTACCGGCCTTTCCCTCCCTTTTTTTCTTGTACACCAAACCAATGTCGTTCCATATCCATCTAGAAACACCTTTGATCATTGTTCATATATTCTAAACTCCCAGACTCTTCCAGAACACACTGTCAAATCAAACCTAAATACTGTCAAAGCGCATACAACCAAGACGGGAGTGTTATGGTTTGATTCTTTGTGCTTTGAGATTAATTAGCAGTTTATCAAGGGGCAAAAGTCAGAGGTTTTGGTGGGTTATTTGATATTTTTTTAGGTATTTTTTTTATTTGGTTGAAATTGTGTGTTAATTGAGGGGTTTTGATGGGTTTATGTGGGATATTGGTATTGGGGGTTTTGGTCCCCTAAAAATTGTTAATTTGATGAGATTAAGGTTTATAGGTTATTAGTTTATGCTAATTGATTTTGAATTTTTCAGGTCATGAAAACGTAGCAGCTTCAAGGATTATTATAGGAAGAAGGTTAGTTGTGATTTTTAATGTCAATTTTTGGGTTTTGTTTTTACGGGTTTTTAATTTTAGGTTCTAAACCAGCAGGTTGTTTCGATAGTCATGGACATCAGGCGTTTCAAATAGTGTTCTGAATCTTCCAGTTTGGTTATACGTAAGTTACGTTCTACGGTTCTACCCTTATATTTATAAATATGTAAGAAACCCTTATTTGCGATGCCCACACTCTTCTATCCATTTGATTATGAGCAGGTCAGTCACTCTCAGCGCGTAAACTAACTATAATGGATCTGTTGTACGGTTGTCGATGTTATCACAACTATAGTCTAAACATTTGAAACAAGGGCCTTATGTTTGCGCATGTCCGGACAGAATTAGGCCAGGTAAGCCGAGTTAAAATAGATAAGTTGGATTCTAGTTCACATACAACAACAACAACATACCCAATCCCGCCGGAGCGAGGTATAGGGGAGGTGAGACGTAGACAGATGCTACCCCTACCTCCATGATAAACTCGGAAGTAAAGAGACTGCTTCCAGGGGACCTCCGGCCGATGTACGTGTGCATAAAGGAGTTCTCAAAGAAAGAGAACGAAGACATAGAATAAGCATAAGACATAGAACAAGCATACCAGCCATCAAAAGACATAGAACAAGCATACCAGCAATCAACATCATACCCGAGGAAAAACGAACAAACAACCAAAACGAGCCACGGGCACAAAAAAACACATAAAAGAACAAGAGAGAACACATAAAAGCACACTAGCCAAGCATAGACATAAGGACAAACAAACAAATAACGGAAGCAGATAGGCATACAAGCACGAAAGAGGCATAAAAAAACAGGCAAACACCCAAAAGAGTATAAGCCTCAAGAGAAGCACCTACAAAGACAAAAAAAGGATCCAAAAATGGGACTAAAGTACAAACAGATAAAAACATAGCAAGCCAGACAAACCGCATACGACAAGAGCACAAGGGGGCAGCACAAACAAAGCAAAGACTAAAGACTAAAGAAAAAGGGGCCTAAATACGGAACCAAGGCTAAAGGAAAAGCTAGGGGCTAAAAGCATAAAATAAAGGCCGCCTAAGAGAAAGCTAAGGGGAGCTATATCAGGGGCAAAGCAAAAGCAGGGGGAAAGGGGCTCCTATCCGCCTAAAGGGCGACTAGCCTAAGAGCGAGACTATAGGGGGCAAAACCTAAGGGCAAAGACGCAAGAACACAAAACACACAAGGCAAAGCTATTATGAAGCTCCTACAAACCTACACGCACGACATAATCAAAGGCCTAAAACTCCTACCCGCTAATCCTAATTCTATCTCTCCACGTGTTCCTATCAGAGGTCATGTCTTCGGACAAGAGAAGCTCTTTCATATCATGCTTAAGTATATCTTCCCATATAAGTTTAGGTCTACCTCTTGTCCTCGAGCCGTCGACTAACAGAGCTTCAACTCTCCTAACCGGCGCAGTTTGTGGTCTCCTCTTGACATGCCCATACCATCTCAGCCTTCCTTCCCTCATCTTGTCGATTATAGAATCAACATCAAGTTCTGCTCTAAAAACTCCGTTCGGTATCATGTCTAACATGGTTTTACCACAAGTCCACCTCAACATTCTTAATTCCGCCACTTCCACCATGTTCGCTTGAGCTTTGGTGATCGGCCAACACTCTGAGCCATACAGCATAGCTGGTCTAATCGCGACCCTATAAATTTTTTCCTTGAGCTTTAAGGGAATTCTCCTATCACATAGGACTCCTGAGGCCGCCCTCCATTTCACCCAACCTGCTGTAACACGGTGAGCAACGTCTTCATCTGTTCTTCCTGTTTTATCAGTGAACCTAAATATCTAAAAGACTCCTTTAGTTGAAGGATCCGGTCTCTGATACGAATATCCACTTCTTGGCTGACGACCTCGTACCTACCGAAATCACATCTAAGGTATTCCGACTTCTCTCTGCTTACCCGTAGGCAATTGTCTTTTAGAACCTTTCTCCAGCTCTCAAGTCTGTTGTTTAACCCGTCCGCTGATTCTGCTATGAGTACAATATCGTCTGCAAATATCATGCACCAAGAGATGTTCTTTTGAATCCCCCACGAAAGCTCATCCAATATTAAGGCGAAGAGGTATGGGCTAATAGCTGAACCCTGATGGAGGCCTACTTTCACAAGGAAAGACCCTGTGGTCCGTACGCGGGTCTTCACCCCCTCGTACATATCCCGTATGTGTGACACTCCATAAATTTCAGGTCATTATTTTAAAACTTTTCCGATCATTATTTTGACTTTTATACGTTACGTTTGAATTTGACTTAAAACCGGGATGTTATCCCGCGTAAAACTGAAAAACGTCATCGGATGCGTTACGGCTTCGGACTGAGAGTAGTCTATTTATTATATGCGTGATTTAATCATTTTAAAGTGTTACGTAGTTCACGTACACTTCCATTTTCGATTTCTACATTTTTTGCGTACATTTTACGTTTTTCGCTTTTTAGGTTAAACGGAGACCCGAAAACTTGTCACCTTTGCATGAAAACCCGAGCTATCGTATGTTAAGTGTTAGAACATCAAAAAATTTGTTCACCCTCCCCCTCTTGATCAAAATCGGATGCATACGTTCAAAATAAATGAAAGGGCTTAATATTTTTGAAAATACCATGCATGCGCTAGTGTAAGACAAGGAAAGGGACATCTTTGTATTCATCCCCCATGCACCAACAATGTCGTGTGACTTCTTATACATTCTTTGTCTTGTTTCACAATGGAGGACCACAATTCCACTAGCAACAATTGAATTCAAATCTCTCATTTACCAAATTGCTCAAAAACCTTGCTTGTGCTCCCTTCTTTGTTACCATAACCGAACCACACACACACATGGTTAAGTGTGTGTGTGTGTGTTGACTTGTCAACCAATACAAAACCCTAGTACTTGGGATCCACCTATAAATACCATACTATACACATTAGGGTTCTCATTCTTTTCAAGCCACCAAGAAATTTTCTTTCTTCCTTTTTCCTTCCCCTCACCCACGGCACAAAACACCTATTTAGGGTTTGAGTTTCCTTTGATTTATAGCTAGATCCAAGTGTTCAAGGTTGTTAGTAAGGGTTATCTAAGGTGTTTTGAAGTATTGGTTTGTTGGTTTAAAGGGTTTTTATTCAAGATCTATAGTTAGGGTTTTGGTTATTTTCATTTGGTTTTCAAGATCATTTACTTCCTTTTCAAGTTCTTGTTATAACTAGCTTGTTCATCATCTTGTAAGCAAATCTTGAATCTATCTCTTCCATCTTTTATATTCTCATGTTCTTAATCAAGTATATATATCCTTTAGTGTTTGTGTTATTTTTCAAAAAAAACTAGTGGGTTTATGAACTAATGAAGTTTTTATGTGTTTTTGATATTAATACTTTGATTATGGAAAGGATGAGTGAACTTGTGTGTTGAGATGATGATGATGATGATGGGATTATGATAGATTAAGAGTGGATTTTCTTGGTTGGATTAGAAGTGAACGGGATTAGGTTAGTATAAGCACTATTGTGAAGTTTGGATGGATTTATGGAGGCGTTTGCGAAATATAAGGTGCTGATCCGATTTGGTTTTGAGGTTTTGGGCGAATTAAAATGTTTTCATTAGTCAAGAAGGTAGTTTTTGGAAAGCTTGTTTCGAATAGATAGATTTTCATATATCGAACACTAAAAACGGATTTAAAACGGCCAAGTTATGGCGAAATGATTTTTGGAACATTTTTGGAAAAATAACTAATATAGTTGCTGATTGGAATTAGAAAATGGGTTTTCGGGCACTTTCGGGTTGATTTGAGCTTTTAAAACATTGGTGAAATGTATATAGACACTAGTATATTAGGTGGAAACTTTAGAAACGTCACAAATGTATTATCGGGATTTCTAAAACGGAAAACTTCTAAAAATAGTAACTTTTGGTATTTATTAGCGAGATGGACTTGGAAGTTAGGCGTTTAGGTTTAGGTAGTGCGTTTTAGGATCATGGACTTAACGAATATTAGGGGACGGTATTAACGTCCCAAAACTTAGAACTTTCCTAAAATAGTAACTTTCCGAAAATAGAAAGTTTTCGTAAAACATGGCATAGCGTAACTGTAAACCTTATACTTTCATAATGACACGTTTTTACTATATAAACTAAAGCGCAAACACTTATGGATGTCTATTTCTCTTATAAGCGTCTATTCTGATGTTTCGTATTTATTTCTCGTTTCTAAAACGCGTCTTTTAAATTAGGTCGCGGTTAGAGTCGCTCGGTATCGTTATTCACTTCGTTGAATTTCTTCCTCACTATCTGCTTAAGGTGAGTTCATAGCCCCATGTTTTTACTATTTTGCTTTACTATCTGGGGTGAGAAACATTGCTTGCTTTTAAACATTGGACACAAATGCTTTACGATTTCCCAATCCTGTTTACGTGTTGCCTAAGTAGTATTGAAACTTGTATGCCCGAGTTATCATGAACCGTTAGTTACCTATGACCAATTGTATTGGTTAAGTGAGCGCGAGTGTTGTAAATAGATCTATTGAGACTAATCATCCCCATCAGGGTAAGTAGCTCTTACTGGATCAACGGACGTATACCATGTCGGAAGTTAAGGTGTTGCGCCATTATGGCACCTGTCAGGGCAAGTTTTATTTGGCATTAATCATGCTTCCAATCCATTGAGCCTCGGTGTCATGAGCTTAGTGCAACGTAAATACCTTTTTATGTGATATTGTATCTGTTATAATAGTCACGTACGTTTTGCAAAATTTGTGGTACATTCTTATTACAAATTCAATACTTTGGAATTCTCACTCAACTTTTATGTTGACGTTTTTAGCTTGTTTTTCTTCAGGTGCTTAGCTTGGATTGTATTCTGAGAAATGCATGTCAGTGTCGTTGCATACTCGGATTTTCAAGAACATTTATCTATCATTAAATACCGTTGTCTTTTAAAAACAATTTCTTAAGCTTCCGCATTATTACTATTAAACTCATTTGAATTACGTAATGACTTAAAGTATTTTTATCAACTGCAACGGTGTTTACTTTTACAAACGTCCATATAGTGGTCGTTCCCTTACTCTTGTGTGATGAATATTATGAAGTCACGCCCCCGGACACATATTCCGTCCAGGCCCTGTTTGGGGGTGTGACAGATTGGTATCCAGAGCCAAGGTTATAGAGAACCAGGTAGTATGTACTAGGTCTGGTCTATAACCAGTATGTGATCTATACGTGCCTTTTTGCCTATACGTTTGTTTACGTGTGCCTTATACGTGCTTTTGCTATGGCGTATACGTGAGTATCATTTTTCCTTGAGCTTAGTATGTTATGGGTTTATCTCTGCTCTGCGTTTATCTTTCCCTGCGTTTATATTGCCTTGCGTTTATCTTTTTCTTCGCGATTATTTTGTCTTACGTAGATCTTCCCATTTGTTTTATATAAAAGTTATTTATATAAATACTAGAACTTTCCCCAAGACATTATGAGTGACACGATGGTCTTGTTTACTTCTAAGACATCGTGAGTTATACGATGGTCATTAAAACTTTTTCATAATCTTACATAATACTATTTTACATAACATTGAAACTTGTCCTAGTCTGCGAACCCTACATTATCTTACTATCCGAACCCGAATGCGAGTTGAGCACCCTCCTATACTGTTGAAACACCCACGTCATCTCGTTACGTCTCAATTTTTCTTACTTCTCGTAATTTCTAGAAACCTGCCGAATAATTCGCACACGACTTTAACCTGTCAACTTGTAACATTCATTTTGGAAACACGACTTTTGAATTTCGACTTAATTTATTTTCTTTACTCCGTTCGATTTCGAAGGAAATACCTACAACGAGATAAGGAATGAGTACCGCGAGGATCAAGCGTATTGTAACCCGACAAATTTCTAATGTTATTGAAGCTATTGCTGTCTACGAGGCAGAAATCCGCATGGCTCACGACTCGATGGATCAGGTCGTACGTTAGAAAGTCAAGATGGCAAGGAATGCCAACAACAAGATAAATGACAAATACAAATCGAGAAATGGTCCATATTTTTGTAAAATTCATATTAGTATTATGTCATTGGTTCACGTTTGATATTGTTTATGGTGAAAATAACGATCTCTAAACCAACAATTCATATAATATACTTTACCGGGGTAACCCATTACCCAAAAAATATAAATGACAAATGGTCGTGAGAGCTTACACTGCTAGATCAAATAACAAAAATGGATAGGTAAGAAAGTTACTTTTCTGCAACAAGTGTAAGTTGCATCACACTGGGCCATACACTGTGAAGCACAACAACTACAAGAGAGTTGGCCATATGACTAGAGACTGTAGGACATCCGTTTCGATAACAACTTATAGACCCCAGTGGCAAATTAAGAACATGAGGTACCCACTATGAATGTGGAAAGCCAGAACATTACAAGAGTGATTGTTCAAAGCTGAATCGTGTGAACCATATTTGGAAAGTAAAAGCTCGCGAGAACTCCAACGTCGTCAAGGATAATGTTGATACTTACGGAGAGATTTTCCTACCTTGTCTTGTGAAACCTAAGTAGACTTGGACCGTAACTCCTAAGAGAATTGCAATAGTACTTCCTTGTGAATTTCGTGTATTGTGTGGATGTTTTTTTAAACCCTCTGTTCATATTGTGTCATGACGACTCCGTCGGTTACACTTTAACACTCTATCAACTCATGTAAGCTACTACTCGAGTTTGTTACCGTCTTACCAAACATTTCACTAATATTTTATAAACCGTTTACTAGTATAAACTATTTGGAAGTTATCTTATAAACAATTTAGTATCGTCTCATAAACAGATTTATCGTTACTTTATAAACTATTTTACCGCCAGCCTACAAACCGTTTTGCTGATAGCTTACCATTTATTTTGCTAACACCTTATAAACCATTTTGATATCATTTTATAAACCATTTTGTCAACATATTATAACTATCTTACTATCACCTCATAAACTATTTTGCTATCATTTTATAAGCAAATACGCTTTCATCTTATAACCTATTTTGCGGTTATTTATAAACTCTTTTGCTACCATAAAAAAACTACTTTTCAGTCATCTTACAAACTATTTCGTTGTCATCTTATGAACTACTTGGTGTCTTTTATAAACTGTTTCGTTGTCAATTTATAAACTACGTGGTTGTCAACTCGTAAACTATTTGTTACCATATTATAAACCCCCTTACTATTACATCATAAACTGTCATGTGATTTCCTCATAAACTATTTCTCTAGCACCTCATAAACTATTTTCCGCTATCTTACAACACATCTTGTGTCATTATATAACTACCTTATTTTTGTTTTTACGAACTCTTTCGCTATCTTATAAACCATACTGTGTATACCATGTAACTTTGAGAAACATAACACTAGTTTTGACGAAATAAGCATTGCATCGTTAGTCCTTAATTATACATAGCCTGATAACCTATGTATAATTCAGGAAGGACCATGCCATGCTAAGAGTAGTCACCTTAAAATTGTATCAATTTATCTTCACCTTTCCCTTCTATTTTCTTTTCTCTTCATTACAATTTCAACGAGATATTTTTTCCCATATTCATGTTGTGCCAATGTTTTGCGTGTGTATTCATGAGTTGTGTCGGTCATGTGTATTTGTATTCATAAGCGTCATAGCTAAGTAGATTTTCTCAATCCTAGCATATAGAGACATCATACCCTTAGCCGAAAGACCGAATCATGCTCCTTGTAGTCATGACAAGTATGGATTGTAAGATTATAGAACGTAATGTACTTATCATTCTAATTGGATTATAACCAAGAGAACTAGGAGATTGACTTCAATTGACTTACCTTTTAGTGAGTTAGAATCACGTAAATTATGAGATTCTTGTACTGATAAAACTTCTGATGGACATGAAGTTAAAGCAAAGGACGTAACTATTGCAAGTACATAGAACCTAGTTGATAGAAGCCTCACCTCCGTTGAGTTTAGCTCTTTAAGTGGCATCGTCCCATCCACCGTACACACTAAGTACTTTGTTGAGTTAGCCGACGGAAATATCATAGAAGTTGATACCATAATTTGAGATTGCATACTGAATTTTTTGAATCATCCATTCAAGATAGACTTAATGCCCGTAGAACTTGGTAGTTTTGATATTATCATCGTTATAGGTTGGTTGACAAGCAACACGCCATGATCATTTGTGATAAAAAAAATTGTTCGTATCCCCTTAGGTGATGAAACTCTAACAATTCAAGGCAATAGGAATGATGGTAATATAGCAACCTAGTCAATAACATCCTATAGTGCACATGGACTTATCACCGGACACGACCGTGTTATAATTTTTAAATCAAATTTTAAATCAACTTAACCCCGGTGCCGCCCCTGTAGCTCGTTCCCGTATAGACCAGCTCTGTTTGAAATGCAAGAATTGTACGCTCCACTACAAGGACTTCCTGACAAGGGATTTATAAGACTTAGTTCCTTACCTTGGAGAGCTCCGGTTTTGTTCGTCAAAAAGAAAGATGGATCTTTTCGGATGTGTATCGACTACCGTGAACTAAACAAACTTACTGTGAAGAACTGATATTCACTTCCAAGAATCGACGACTTGTTTGATCAGTTGCAAGGGTCAAAAGTCTACTCTAAGATCGACCTAAGGTCTGGTTATCACCAACTCAGAGTTCGGGAGGAAGACATTTTAAAGATGATGTTTAGAACATGCTACGGTCACTATGAGTTTCAAGTGATGCCGTTTGGACTGACCAACACACCGTCTGTATTCATGGATCTGATGAATCGGGTGTGCAAACCATATCTGGATAAATTCGTGACAGTTCTCACCGATGACATTTTAATCTACTCCAAGAATAAGAAGGAGCATGAAGAGCAGCTTAAGTTAATTTTGAAATTACTTAAGAAGGAAGAATTGTACGCCAAGTTTTCAAAGTGTGAATTTTGGCTTTCAAAGGTACAGTTTCTCGGTCACGTGATTGATAGTGAAGGCATTTAGGTGGACCCAACCAAGATTGAGTCAATCAAGGATTGGGCATCGCCCAAGACTCCAACAGAGATTCATCAATTTTTAGGTCTTGCTAGCTATTACCGACAATTTATCGAGGGTTTCTCAAAAATTGGCAAGCCTGTGACAAAGTTGACACAAAAGAGCGTGAAGTTCGATTGGGGTGAAAAGGAAGAAGCTGCATTTCAACTGTTGAAGCAGAAATTGTGTAGTGCACTGATTTTGGCTTTACCCAAAGGTAGTGAAAACTTCGTGGTTCATTGTGATGCTTCTCACAAAGGGTTGGGCGCAATTTTGATGCAAAGGGAAAAAGTCATAGACTACTCGTCACTCCTACTCAAGATTCACGAGAAGAATTACACTACACATGACTTAGAACTTGGAGATGTAGTGTTCGCTCTCAAAATGTAGAGACATTATCTGTACGGCACGAAGTGCGTTGTGTTCACTGATCATAAGATTTTGCAGCATATTCTTGATCAAAAGGAGTTGAACATGAGACAACATCGATGGTTGGAACTGTTGAGTGACTACGACTGCGAGATTCGTTATCACCCGGGGAAGGCGAACGTGGTGGCTGATGTGCTAAGTCAAAAGGAAAGGATTAAGCCACTATGAGTTCGAGCCTTAGTTATGACTATTGGTTTAAATCTTCCTAAGCGAATTTTAAATGCCCAAGCTAAGGCAAGAAAAGAGGAGAATTACAGAACCAAAGATTTGTGTGGTATGATTAAGAAGCTTGAGCCCCGTGCTGACGGAACGTTGTGTTTGAAGAATCAGAGTTGGATACCCTGTTTTGGTGACTTGAGAGCTTTGATTATGCACGAGTCGCATAAGTCAAAGTATTCGATCCATCCTGGATCGGACAAAATGTACCAAGATATGAAGAAACTGTATTGGTGGCCCAACATGAAAGCAAAGATTACCACATATGTCAGTAAGTGTCTGACCTGTGCCAAGGTCAAGACCGAATACCAAAAACCATCTGGTTTGTTGGTTCAACCTGTGATCCCGGTATGGAAGTGGGAAAACATTATAATGGATTTCGTTACTAAATTGCCAAAGACGTCAACTAGACAAGACAAACGTCATCGGATGCGTTCCAGCTTCGGACTGAGAGTAGTCTACTTATTATATGCGTGATTTTATCATTTTAAAGTGTTACGTAGTTCACGTACACTTCCGTTTTTGATTTCTATATTTTTCGCGTACATTTTACGTTTTTCACGTTTTAGGTCAAACGGAGACCCAAAAACTTGTCACCTTTGCATGAAAACCCGAGCTATCGTTCGTTAAGTGTTAGAACATCAAAAATTTCATTCACCCTCCCCCGCTTGATCAAAATCGGACGCATAAGCTCAAAATAAATGAAACTGCTTCACATTTTTGAAAACACCATGCATGTGCTAGTGTAAGACAAGGAAAGGGACATCTTTGTATTCATCCCCCATGCACCAAAAATGTCTTGTGACTTCTTACACATTCTTTGTCTTGTTTCACAATGGAGAACCACAATTCCACTAGCAACAATTGAATTCAAATCTCTCATTTACCAAATTGCTCAAAAACCTTGCTTGTGCTCCTTTCTTTGTTACCATAACCGAACCACACACACACATGGTTAAGTGTGTGTGTGTGTGTGTGTGTGTTGACTTGTCAACCAATACAAAACCCTAGTACTTGGGATCCTCCTATAAATACATACTATACACATTAGGGTTCTCATTCTTTTCAAGCCACCAAGAAATTTTCTATCTTCCTTTTTCCTTCCCTCACCTACGGCTTAAAACACCCATTTGGGGTTTGAGTTTCCTTTGATTTCTAGCTAGATCCAAGTGTTCAAGGTTGTTAGTAAGGGTTATCTAAGGTGTTTTGAAGTATTGGTTTGTTGGTTCAAAGGGTTTTTGTTTAAGATCTATAGTTAAGGTTTTGGTTATTTCCATTTGGTTTTCAAGATCCTTCACTTCCTTTTCAAGTTCTTGTTATAACTAGCTTGTTCAACATCTTGTAAGCAAATCTTGAACCTATCTCTTCCATATTTTATATTCTCATGTTCTTAATCAAGTTTTATATATATATCCTTTAGTGTTTGTGTTATTTTTCAAAAGAAACTAGTGGGTTTATGAACTAATGAAGTTTTTATGTGTTCTTGATATTAATACTTTGATTATGGAAAGGATGAGTGAAATTGTGTGTTGAGATGATGATGATGATGGGATTAGGATAGATTAAGAGTGTATTTTATTGGTTGGATTAGTAGTGAACGGGATTAGGTTAGTATAAGCACTATTGTGAAGTTTGGATGGATTTATGGAGGCGTTTAAGAAATATAAGGTTGCTGATCTGATTTGGTTTTGAGGTTTTGGGCGACTTAAAAATGTTTTCATTTGTCAAGAAGGTAGTTTTTTGAAAAGCTTGTTTCGAATAGATAGATTTTCATATATCGAACACTAAAAACGGATTTAAAACGGCCAAGTTATGGCGAAATGAATTTTGGAACACTTTTCGGAAAAATATCTAATATAGTTGCTGATTGGAATTAGAAAATGGGTTTTTGGGCACTTTCGGGTTGATTTGAGGTTTTAAAATATTGGCGAAATGTATATAGACACTAGTATATTAAGTGGAAACTTTAGAAACGTCACAAATGAATTATCGAGATTTCTAAAATGGAAAACTTCTAAAAATAGTAACTTTTGGTATTTATTAGCGAGATGGACTTGGAAGTTAGGCGTTTAGGTTTAGGTAGTGCGTTTTAGGATCATGGACTTAACGAATATTAGGGGACGGTATTAACGTCCCGAAACTTAGAACTTTCCTAAAATAGTAACTTTCCGAAAATAGAAACTTTTCGTAAAACATGACACAGCGTAACTGTAAACCTTTTACTTTCATAATGACACGTTTTTACTATATAAACTAAAGCGCAAACACTTATGGATGTCTATTTCTCTTATAAGCGTCTATTCTGATGTTTCATATTTATTTCTCGTTTCTAAAACGCGTCTTTAAAATGAGGATCGGCGGTATAAGTCTGCGATATTGTGTTCACTTCGTGGTAGTTTCTTGCTTACTATTTGCTTAAGGTGAGTTCATAGCCCCGTATTTTTACTATTTTGCTTTACTATTTTGGGTGAGAAACATTGCTTGCTTTTAAACATTAGAAACAAATGCTTTACGATTTCCCAATCCTGTTTACGTGTTGCCTAAGTAGTATTGAAACTTGTATGCCCATGTTATCATGAACCGTTAGTTACCTATGACCAATTGTATTGGTTAAGTGAGTGCGAGTGTTATAAATAGATCTATTGGGACTAATCATCCCCGTCCGGGTAAGTAGCTCTTACTGGATCAACGAACGTATACCATGTCGGAAGTTAAGGTGTTGCGCCGTTATGGCACCTGTCAGGGTAAGTTTCAGTTGGCATTATTCATGCTTCCAATCCATTGAACCTCGGTGTCATGAGCTTAGTGCAACGTAAATACCTTTTAATGTGATATTGTATCTGTTATTATAGTCACGTACGTTTTGCAAAATTTGTGGTCCATTCTTATTACAAATTCAAACCTATGAATTCACCAACTTTATGTTGACGTTTTAGCATGTTTTTCTCAGGTGCTTAGCTTGGGTTTATTCTTGAAGTGCAATGTGGTGTCTCATGCATACTCGAATTTTCAAGAACATTTATCTATCATTAAATACCGTTGTCTTTTAAAAACAATTTCTTAAGCTTCCGCATTATTACTATTAAACTCATTTGAATTATGTAATGACTTAAAGTATTTTTATCAATTGCAACGGTGTTTACTTTTACAAACGTCCATATAATGGTCGTTCCCTTGATCTTGTATGATGAATATTATGAAGTCACGCCCCCGGACACATATTCCGTCCAGGCCCCGTATGGGGGTGTGATAAATTGGTATCCAGAGATCAAAGTCAAGGTTATAGAGAACCAGATAGTATATAACTAGGTCTGGTCTATAACCAGTATGTGATCCTATGTGTTTTTACGTGTGCTTTATACGTGTTTTTGCTATGACGTATACGCGAGTACCATTTTGCCTTGAACATGCTATGATATGTGTTTATCCATGCCTTGTGTTTATCGTTCCCTGTGTTATATTTCTTTGCGTTTAATTTTTCCCTTGAGCTCTATTTTGCTATGAGCTTACGTTTGTCTTCCGTCTATTCTTCTTTGCGTTTACGTTTGCCTTACGTATATTTCCCCATTTACACACACACACACACATATATATATATATATATATATATTCAATGATTTGAACATGGCACAAAAAATCGGATCCGCATCCTTCCATTCTTTTGAATAATAACAGTGGAGACGATGGAACAAAGCAAACAAACAACATAAACATCATCATACTCGATCCTTGTATTTGATAATTGATAAAAAAATTCAAAAAATTTTGTGAAGAAAAATACAAGCCGATCTAGATCTAGAAAATAAGAGAGACATGTGTAGGGAGTGGTTGTTGTTTGGATTTTGAAATAAAATGATAATTGACTAATATTTTGGTGGTTGACTATAAGTGGAAGTTCCATAATTGCCCTTCAGATTAACAAATTATATCATTTTAATTTGCATTTATTTACAATAATGCCATTTTATTTTCAGCCATAGATTATTTTGATCAAAGGTTAAAAATGGTTCTCGCAGTTCTGTACATTTATTTAGTTCTGAAAAGAACCTCACACTATATATATATATATATACATACATACATATATATATATACATACATATATATATATATATATATATATATATATATATATATACACATACATATATATATACACATACATATATATATACACATACATATATATATATATATATATACAT
>BQNB010045281.1:0-37355 GCA_026074375.1 Tanacetum coccineum
TCATTTTATTAATGACATTAAATAATAAGTATGAAAATTCAATGATAAATATTAAACCAATTAGTCACGATATGTTGTGGCTAAAAGTGTTATATTATTTTATTACTTTTTATGTTTTATAAATAAAATTAAAATGTTAAATATTAAAACATTTAGCCACGATATATCGTGGCTAAAAGTTTTATGATAAATATTAAAATATTTAGCCACGCATATCGTGGTTAAAAATGTTTAATGTTATTTATTTTATCATTGATTAGTTTGATCATAACATGAAAGCTAACTAAATCAAACGGTGTTAAAGCTCAGTTTTGCCTCATTAAGCAAAAGATGGAAAAGTAGAGCTAAATTTACCTGAAGATACTTTGTATATTGACTGAGGTAAGCATAGATTCTAATTTTGATTATATCCTCAATGATTGACGACGGGTGTTTATATGAAAAACACATACTTCCTGTTATATGTTGTCTATTGTCCATAAGTGATTTATTCTTTTCTTGTTGCAACTCCCATTCTTCCTAAGTTCTATGTGTAGCATTTGCTGCTCGCCTACCCTTTACGTGGCTGCCAAAATAGCCTTTAAGTTGCTGTTAAAACAATAGCCAAACACCCCTTTTGCAGCAGAAAGGGGTATCGGAGTTCGTTTTTTATTCTTCGAGCTTATTGTTACTCATTATGATGTCTTTAGCATCCACATGCGTAGATTCTTTTGTATAATAATATTTATTTTGCAACTACACAGAAAAAACTTCAAGACGTACTGAAGAGCAGCCAAGAGAGCGGGGAGAATGTGCCCGAAAAAGAAGTAATGAAAAAAGTTTTTGATAAAACCCCCGTGGTTGGCACAGAGGATGAAGAATACGAAGAAAGTGATGATGAAGAAATGGAGGTTCTAGATGAACATGAAGAAATTAATGATGGAGACGATTCTGTTGAGTAGCTAGGTGTTGTATCTTGTTAAAAAGATTTAGGCTACAAGTATCGTCGTGTTTTGGTAAAATGATTTAGGCTACAAGTATTGTAGTGTTTTGGTAAAACGATTTAAGCTACCAGTATAGTAGCGTTTTGGTATGTGTATGGTGAAACGATGTACGATCTGTTGACGATATTTATGCTATTATGAATTATGTTGTTAATATTTGTGATGGTTTGTATGCTAATGTGCTGGAAAAAAGCCTGGAAAACCCAGAAAACTGCAGGCGAGCTGCAAAAACAGCACCTGTATTGCTAAAACAGTTGACACTTTTAGTTACGACTTATCGTGGCTAAATGTGTACAAAATAAAATATAAGTAAATCTTTAGTCACGATAAGTCGTGACTATAAGTTTAGTTATATTTCAATTAGTACACTTTTAGTCACGATAAGTCGTGACTAAAGTTTTAATATTATTTTATATTAAAATCTTTAGCCACGATAAAGTCGTGGCTAAGATTGTAACAATTAAATTATTTTAGATTTTTAGCCACGTGAAGTCGTGCCTATAAGGTTATTATTAATTTAATCCGTGACATTTTTAGGATTTTTTTTTTGTTTTTCTGTCACAACTGTCATGGCTAAAAGGTCGTTGACCATCTTGGCTAAAGTGGTCGTGACTATTCAATCTCATTCATCGTCTTATCAGTACGAGAAGATGTTGCAACCAAGTAAACGATCTCTAGTACAACGCTTACTAAAACAAAGGAAGCGCCTGCTACAAAGATCCCAGGCTTCACGACATGTTAGGAATAAATCTTCACAAGACTTAATACTGCCAACAGTACTAATGGAGTTAGTACTGCCAGTACAAACTTAGTATTACTGGCGTTAATTAATACTGCTAGTAGAAAGAGTTAGTATTGCTGATGGTCAAATCTACTGAACTGAAGATAAGGATGCATGGAGATTATTTTGGGATGTTTATTTTTGAATTGTAACTGATCCTAAAAGATAGGTTGTTATCTCTGTAAAGGACTCCTTGTGTTCTATAAAAGGAGATCCTATGTTTAGAATAGACATATACTTTTTAATTGATAGAAATACTTAGAGAAAAATTGTAATAGCTTCAAGGTTTTTGTAACCCCAGTACTACAAGAGTACTCGTATTATTCTAATAATATTGAAGCAGTTTGTTCATTGTTCATTGTTTGTTTTGGTTATCACTGTTCCATTAATAAATATCTCTAGAGTATCAAAGTGTAGATTTCGCATACACTTTGGTATACATACAAAGTCTCAATCTTTGTTATTTTGGATTATTCCAATGTAACAAACACTTTACTAAGTAAAGAATCGATCAAGGTGTGGGATCAACAAGTGGTATCAGAGCCTGTGCTTTGAGAAACTTTGATCTAGGGAGATCAACAGAAAGCCTCCCAAGGCCCATGGTCGGCCAATATTATAGTATAAATACCCTATCCATGCCTTAGAGAGGGTATTTATACTACAATATTGGCCGGCCATGGGCCTTGGGAGGCTTTCCATGGGCCTTTGGGCCATATTACAAGGCCCAAGTAAGGTAGTATGAAGACTATTACAAGTCCCCTAAGAGTATATTAAATGCAAGTGAAATATATTAAAAGTGGATCAACCATATAAGGGGCAAGTAGTATGAAGACTGTTACCTCGATGGTATCCTTTCCTACAAATCAATGTTTTCCTAGACATATCATCAGAGATACAACAAAGCTGGTTTTTCTAAGAACCTAACATGCACAACCATGCCAAGAAGCACCACCCTAAATATGCATCATAGGTTTCATACAATCATAAATAAACACAATAGAAGGTTTAGCCAAGCATGTTATAGATAAAGCGAGAATAGATAAGAATCACACAACAAGATATATTGAATGATTAAATAAGTCTTACTTGATTAGAACATGAATTAAAGGAATTACAATAGGGGTTTGAGGACCTAAAATCATCCCTAACAGCTGCTAAACGAACTAGGGTTCGTACCCTTTTTTTATTCTAAAGTTACACACTTAAAACCCTAATTTCAGGTTTGTATATATAGGAAATCCGCTGCGACGGCGTCGCGTTTTAATCTTGACGCCGTCGTGAAAGAGAATATTCTAGATAATAGGCTGGGTCGTGTGCTCTGATGCCGTCGTGAGATCTTGTGACGCCGTCTTGGTCTTCGTTGTGACGGCGGCTTCTGAGAACATTATCTTGAGAGATGTTGGTGTAGGTACGTAGTCTTGTCCGTTTCTTTTCTAAATGAGCTCAAGTCACGTGTATTTCTTCCAAATGCAACATACCTGAAAAGGAACGATTAAGAACCTATTTTGGGCATGAACACATAATTTAGGGGCTTAAACGACCACAAAAAAGTATATAAAATGACACCTCATCATATGGACAAACAAATCATTAAGCATGATTAATGATCAAAAAAAAATTTTTCTCTTAACCATCACATTTTTACAAAAGTATTTTCACAAAAATGAATATACAAAATGTTTTCTAATTAAAAGAAAAGTTTTATTTAAAACTTAAATTTGAAATTCAAATTTTCCCCTCAAAATGGAATGTTCCATAACAGATTCAACATTCCCCACAAAAAGACAATAACAGGAGCGTAGTCTACTCGGCAGCCCCCTTATAGGTCTGGCGGCCCCCAGATATATCTGGGACCGCCAGCAAATGACTGTTGAGATTCTTGTCTATAAATAATGCACTATTTCTTGTAGAAAAACACACCTCTTTGCATGAATTTTTTAGATAACATTCTCTATTTAAAAACTTTCTTTCTCTTGCTAAATCTCATGATCACTAACATTCTTAGATCTTGTTTCAAGTGATTAAATCTCATCTCATCTTTCTCATTCTTCTATCAAGTTGTAAAGAGAAAACAATTCGTATCCCAAGAAAACGAATTGTTGATTTAGAGATCTCTCCTCTCTTTTCTAAGTAGTACATCTCATGTAATTATCATGTGTAATTGTTGTAAATCCTGAATAGTGTAGATCCTGTAATTAGTAGTGTTTTGTGGAAGTGGTAGATTAGATCTAGCTAAGATTAAGACTCCAGACATTTAGCGTTAGTGTCGGGAAAATAATGTAAGTGACTGTAAACGGTTTTACTTTCCCTCCGCCTGGAAGTGAGCTTTTGACATAGTAGAAATCACGAGTAGGAAACTCGGGAGTAGAGTAGGGCGAAGAAGAGCTTCGTAGCCGAACCACTATAAATATTGGTGTATTGGTTTGATTGTTCCTTCTCTCATCTTTTTATATTGTTGTGATTGTTATTTAGTATTAGTTTAGATATTTACATTATTGATTCATATTGTTGATTGGTTGAACATAAAACTCGAATCTAAGTATTTTGAAAGCAAACTTTTAAAACGTAAAAGAACCTGTAAACTATTCACCCCCCCCCCCCCCCCTCCCTTTTAGTTTCCACAATTAGTATCAGAGCCAGGTTACTTAAGATTTTTAAAATATACTGTATTTTAAAGCTTGGATCGATCTATGGATTCCGACAAATATCTAGAAGGGCAATCCATGCAAAGACCACCACTTTTTGAAAGTGACAATTTTATTTATTGGAAAAATATATTCGAGACATATGTTAAATCAAAAGATTTTAATCTACTAAGTTTGTTTATTACAAAATGGTGGATTTTACAACCACTATCAACAAAATCTGAAAACCAAATTAGATGAGGTTATCCCTTTTGAAAAACAAAGTGACGATCTTAAAAAGAAGCTTGCGAAAAATAATAAAGCTAAAATGGGTATTTACAATGCTTTGCCAAGAAAAGAATACGAAAGAATTTTTAGGTGTAATACGGCAAAAGAAATTTAGAAAACTTTGTTAATCACCCATCAAGGTAATAACCAAGTCAAAGGTAACAAGATTGACCTTTTGGTACAACAATATGAAAAATTCATCATTTTTGAAGACGAAACTATAGATAGTGCTTTTTGCTAGAGTATAATACTATCAATTACCATTTAAAAGCTCTTGATGAAGGTTTATTCTATTATGGAACAATGTTACTGAAGTACTTAGCTCTATCATCCTAAATGGAGAGCAAATGTCACGACGATTGAAGAGTCGAAAGACAAAATAACATCATGTCACTGAGTGAACTCATGCGGGAATCTCAAAGTATCATGACACGATCATACAAGAAAGTGATCTGAAATAGTCAAAGCTAAGGGAGAAAGAAAATCTCTTGCTTTAAAGGCTAAGAAAGAAAACTATGATGAGGAGTGTTAGACTTCCGGAAGTGAAGATGAAGAATACATCATGGCGCTTAGAGACTTCAAGAAGTTCTTTGAGAGAAGAGGTAGATTCGTGAGACAACCCTTCAGTAACGACAAAAAGACATTCCAAAGAAGCCGTGATGACAAGAACGGTAAAGGTGGTAGAAAATGCTTTAGATGCGGCGATCCAAATCATCTTATTGGAGAATGTCCAAAACCACCAAAAGACAAGAACCAAAGAGCTTTTGTCAGAGGTTTTTGAGTGAAGCGTGAAAGAAATATGATAAAAAGTCAAAAGACGAAACGTGTCTCGTAGCACAAGCATCAAGTGAGGTATGACTGACCTCTTACGTTATACGAAAACTCATCAATAGAATGATTGAGTTTTTAGATAATGAATATGATAAACTGTGCAAAATGAGTTTAAAGATAATCACTAAAAACAAAAGATTAAAAGCCACTAGAAATAACTTAGAAAAAGAACTTAGTATACATAAAAGAACAAGAGCCTACACTTAGAAAAACCAGGGAGTTTGATCTCGAATGTGTAAAAATGTCATATGCTTCATAAAATTGAGAATGAAGAACTCAAAGGAGAAGGCCATTAGATAAAAAAAATTAGAAAGAGTACACCTTGTCTAAATGAAATGTTAAGTAATCAAAAACCCTCCGGTGAAAAATTACGTTTAGGGTTTAGTTCATTTGAAGCATCATCTAGTAGAACTAAAGAAATAAAATTTATGAAAGCGCAGAAAAAGGCGTCCTCTGATGGAGGTTCCATAAATATGGGCAGCCCCCATATTGTACAGGTGATCCTCAAAATAATTATGGGACCGCCAGCAGTTACGCCTGGATCTGATAAAAGCGTGTCTTTTTAAAAATCTATTTTGTGTCCTAGACCAAAACACATAATAGTAAACAATGTCAAAGTTCCCGTTGCTAGTGATAATGAAGTTAAACAGTTTTATAAGCCATTGTCAAAACCCAGAGTTGGATTTTCAAAACCCAATTTTAGATTAAAAACTCCACCACCTAGAAGAGTCAATAATAATTATCCTCGTCCTAAGACATAGCAACCAAAAAGGAACGTTGGTCGACAAAATCAACCTCGTGGCTTTCTCGTAACTTGGAACAATTTCCAACGTCAAAGTTACATGCCATGGGAAATGTGTCTTCCATTTCCACATCCCAATCAATTGCATCAAATGCAAGGGATGTTTAGCACTAACAACTTTGGACCCATGAGATATTGGGGACCAAATGTTTGAGTTATTGTCTTATATAAATAGATATGCCTTGGAGTCGACTTGAACCCGATGAATGGATAAAAGATAGCGAAGCTCAAAACATAAGACTGGTTACTCGAAAACTCTTCTCAAGCTACAAGGCATACAATAGAGGTAATGTTATTTTGTGTAGCAATCTTCACGGTAACGTCATTGGCAAAGGTACGATTTTGAAT
The DNA here is from genome assembly GCA_026074375.1 of Tanacetum coccineum. Taxonomy (NCBI): domain Eukaryota; kingdom Viridiplantae; phylum Streptophyta; class Magnoliopsida; order Asterales; family Asteraceae; genus Tanacetum; species Tanacetum coccineum. The sequence continues at coordinate 6,658 of BQNB010045281.1, forward strand.
GACTCTCTCAAAATAGATAATGTAGAACATGTAAATAACTTAAGATTTAACTTGTTAAGTATAGGACAAATATGTGATAATAAGTGTAGAGTAACTTCGCTCTTGAACATGAAGTGAAATCACTAGGAAGTACGGTCCATAAGAGAGGTATTAGGCAGAAAGGCTTATATGTATGAAATTTAGAGAATAAGCCAAAAGACTAAATTTGCTAACAACAACACTTGATGAAAATTTTACGTTTGTGAGCATAGAGATTAGGTCATGCAAATAGCATCTTAATCAAATCGTTAGCATCTAAGAATTCAGTTAAAACTTACCTAAGCTTTAAGTTTGAACAACACTTTTGTGATGCATGCGAAAATTGAAAACATAGTTCACGCTAGATCAAAAGCTAAGAATATCCTCTCAACGACTAGAGACTTAGAACTCCCCTTCCTAAGATCCTCTTCGGTCCACCACCCTACGGATTGCGGAGGAAATTGCTAACACCTTGTCATAAGTATATGACTACTAAGTGTTATACTTGACAATATTCCTAAGGACAAAAACAAGCAGCCTTCGATCAATTTGAAATATTCAGTAAAGAAAATTTCAAAACAATTAGGATGTAAAAATAAGTTCAATAAGAACCAGACCAAGTAGGGAAATTGATAAAGAGGTGCAATTGGAGAGTTTTTAATGCCAATGGAATACTCATAACTTCCTCAGCCCACGCACTCCTCAGTCAAATCAATTATGGTTGAAAGAATAAAGACACAATACAAGAAATGTGTAGGACTAAAGTTGAATGAGAAAGCATTCCCATAAAAGTTTTTTGTGGAGGAACACCGAGATACTTCAACATACATTCTCACCGAATCCTAATTTAGAGCCAACTTAAAAAACCACCTTAACGAACTCTGAGAGTTACAAACCTACTCTTGATTATTTTAGAGTATTTAGAACCAAGTGCTTCATTATAGACACTAAAGACTACCTTACCAAGTTTGACCCAAAGTCATACAAAGGGGTCTTTTTAGGTTACTCATAAAATAGTAAAGCCTACATATCCGTTTAATAAACCATACTAGAAATGAAGAATCACCAACGTGACATTCGATGAAACTCCTTGACCATCTAAAACATCACCGTTGGTGGATGATGACTTAGATAAAGAAAAAGTAATTAAGGTTACCGAAAAGAAAAACCCTAGAAGAAAGACATCGAGGATAAAACTTTGTAGAGATTGATGAAATAATCAATATTAAGGAATCTAGGAACCATCCATTAGAAAATGTCATAGGAAATCTCAACCAAAGAAATCTTAGATCACAAGCCCAAAACCAAAGTAACTTCTTTTGTTTTATATCAACTCTAAAACCTAGGAATGTGAATGAAGCCTTAACGGATGATAGTTGGATAGTCACCATGCAAGAAGAATTAAATCAATTCATTGCTAACGACATTTGGGAGTTAGTTCCACAACCTAGGAATATGACAATCATAGGAACTAAGTGGGTGTTTAGAAATAAGTTAGACGAGAACGGTATTGTTTCTCATAATAAGGCTAGGTTAGTTGCTCAAGGCTATAATCAATAAGAGGGCATCGATTATGATGAAACTTATGCCTCAGTTGCTAGACTTGAGTCAATTAGGATACTATTAGCCTATGCTTGTGCTTTAGATTTTAAGCTATTCCAAATGGATGTAAAAAGTGCATTCCTAAATGGTTTTATCAATGAGGAGGTATACGTGGCACAAACTCCAGGAATCATTGACTTTGAAAAACTGAATCATCTTTATAAACTTAAGAAAGTTTTATACGGTCTTAAACAAGCACCCAAAGCTTGGTATGAAAATTAAAAGCTTTTCTTATTAAACATGAATACAAAATGGGAATGATAGATAACACACTTTTTACCAAGAAGAAAAGTTCAAAACTCATCATCGTTTAAATATATGTCGACGACATTATATTTGGCTCGACTTGTCAAGACATGTGTGATGAATTTTCCAAAATCATGCATGACGAATTCGAGATGAGCATGATGGGTGAACTTAACGTCTTCCTTGGATTACAAATAAAACAAATGGAAGATGGTATTTTCTTTAATCAATCTCAATGTATTAAAGAAATGCTTAAGAAATTTGGCTTAGAAGAATCTAAACCAATGAAAACCCTCATGTCCTCTGATACCAAACTCACGAAAGACAAAGAGTGTGAGTCAGTAGATAGTACCAAGTATCGAGGCATGATAGGTAGTTTATTATACCTAACGGCAAGTAGACTCGATATCATATTTAGTATCAGTCTTTGTGCCCGCTTTCAAGAGGCTCCCAAAACCTCTCACCTTGAAGCGATTAAGCGTATCTTCTGATACATTAAAGGCACTACACACTTAGGATTATGGTATCCAAAGGGGACCGACATAGAAACCGTAGTATATGCCGACTCTGATCATGCGGGAGATTATGTGGACCGAAAGAGCACTAGCGGTATTTGTACGTTTGTAGGATGTTGTTTGACATCTTGGTTCTCGAAGAAACAAACCGCTCTTGTTATATCCACTACCGAAGCCGAATACGTAAGCGCCGGAAAGGCATGTCAACAAGCACTATGGATGAAACAAGCTCTTATCGACTACGACGTTCGACTCGACGACGTCCCGATCATGTGCGACAATAAAGGCGCGATTGACCTTAGCAAAAACCTGGTGCAACATTCTCGAACCAAACACATCAAAATTCGTCACCACTTTCTTCGTGATAATGTCCAGAAAGGACATATCTCAATCGAAAAAGTGCCGTCCGTCGACAACATCGCCGACATTCTTACGAAACCCCTTAAACGTGAATCGTTTAACTATCTACGTCTTGGTTTAGGAATGATGGAACACATTCCATAAATCGTATTAGTCCGCTTCTCTTTCTTCTGTCTCAATTCTAGTCCGTGTTCCATTCCGTGTCGTGACAACTTAAAATACTTCATCCGAAGTACTTTGAGCATTTTTAATTCGCGAAATGCAAATTAAAACGTCACTCCTCTTTGTAAAATTTTCGTCAAAACTAAGTCCAAAATCCCTCGCTGAGGGCGGCCCCCATATCTCAGGCGGCCCCAAAACATTTTCAGGCGGCCCCCTTATCGATATGGGACCGCCAACAGCAAACTCGTGTATTTCACACTTAGTCAAAATTTTCTTAAACTCAAAAACCAAACACACCGCTTCTCTGCTGCAGCGACGAAAATGAACCAAAACAACCCAAAACTCAAAATCAACCATTAAAACACTAATTGAAGATCAAAACAACACCTACAATCATTCCTAACACCATAAAGATCATCAATTGTAAGTCATTTCATCTATTTTCTTTCAATTTGAGTCTAGGGTTCATGATGAACACTAAAAATTAAAATAAGAGATTTTTAATTTTTCTTTTAATTTTGTACAATTAGGACTCCTAGGTTACAATGTATAACTAATATGCTTCCCATAGACATAGGATTTGCATAGGATTTGCATACATTAGTGAGTTTGTTGAAAAATTGATTTCGAACCAAACCCTCAATTTTATTTTCAAATCACTCACGTTAGGAACCAAATAAAATTGTTGTTATGCATTGTTAATACAACTTAAAAACATTTTCGAACATATGCATAATGATCTCATGAAAAAATCCAAGATACATAATTCATATGTATTTTTTGACTTGTTTGGATGAGAAAAATCAAATTAAGGAGCGTTTGGATTAACTCTTAGGATTTTATGTCTAGGTCGAGTTAATCGTTACTCCACATTCGTCACACTTAGGCACACACTAGATACATTGTTAATATAACAATACATATGCAAGCACTCCTTCTCCCATTCGTTATGTCAATTCTTTAACCAATCAAGTTCCTCAAGTCTTTCAAAACCCACCTAACATTGACCCTCACCTTGAACCATTTTACACCCGCCAAACCGAAATCATCAACCGTCAAGTACAATTACGAGATGAGCAACGTGGTGGAGTAAGGTCAATCGGAAAAAGTCTTAGAAGGTTGTGGAGAAACATGAAGAAGTGAGCAATAAGGGAAATTGCTTTATGACATTATTATCTATATTATTACTTATTTTCATGATTAAGTGTTTATTCTTATGCTACCTCATATATGTAACTTAGTATGTGCCACTTAGCTTGCAAAGGATGATTTCCTTCGATTTTTATCATCCTAAACCAATGCTTGCATGCACCTCGATAGACTCTTTGCTATATATATATATATATATATATATATATATATATATATATATATGATATTATGCATGCTTATCTTTTGATAAAATTTGCCTACATATGCTTCCCTCATAGAACTCAAGATAGTTGATATTGTGAAGTTGGATAATAAGTATTAGATGATTCATGATGAGATAGGATTGACTGAAAAAGGGAAATTTAGAAAATTTTAAATACAAGCATATCAGGAAATTCTGGAAAAAAAATTTCTGTCTCCAGAAAACGGCCCCCTAATATATATGGGACCATCGGGTAATTAAGGGACCGCCATCAGAGGTCACGGATTCTTCTACTGTGACCTTCTGAATTTCTGTGTGTTGACCATATCATCTAGGCACAACTATTAAGTTCTGAATTTTTGACAAACTTTTGGAATTAAATCTTTCAACACCCATGCCTTACTTCTCAATCCATTTCTACACCTTAAATCATGAAAATCTTTCTATCATCATCTTCATCACCTACATTTACCATGAATTCCACCAATGATTCTCATCTAATCCTTCCAAAAAATCACTCTCCATAATCCCTCTAGTTAATTATTTGTAACATATCTAGTGATAAAGTTATACCACACTTCTCCTAAACAACCCTCCTCATCTCCAACTCCTCCAAAATGTACATCAAAAACATCCACTAATCAAAAGTTCATCAAGTCAAGAAAACACCATCTTTTTCCTTTCACTCAAACTTTAAATTACACTACCATCTTCTCATGAATCAACTTTCCTCATCACTTGAAACCCTTTGCTTAACAACATTTCGGAGTTCCTTTGAGACCTCTAAACCAAACTTCAAAGTCTCCTTCCTTATGGATTTTACACTTTCTTTGTCCCAAAAATCACTCCTCTTGATGGACATTATGACACTCATCACCACCATCTCAACACAACCTCAACCACCTATCATGGGTCATCCTCTTTTCTACAACTATCATGACTATCATGGGTCAACTTGCATATGTTGTTCTTATAACCGAAACCTTTTCTTCACCCTAAGAGATGAGATGGAATATTCATTGTTTGCGCATCTTGAATATCTTCTTACTACGCAAATACTTCACACTTTCCACCTCCACCTTTAAAAATATCTAAATGGTTTATCAACGTAAAACCCCAAACACTTTTGCTTAAAAGTAACTCTTATGAATCTAGATCATTTAAGATTATGCAGGTATTGTTTTCTTTATTCTTGTTTAGTTCTTGTTTTTTGCATGATATGTATTAATTGAATGTACTAAATTGTATGAGGTTCTTGTGGGTGGGAATGAAACTATTCTTTTGATTTAAATATAACCTGTGTTAATTGAAAGATATTTGTCTTTGCACTTTTGTTCCGATAACTTGTTTTGTAGCAAAAAAACAATTTTTCTTCTAAATCGATCCCTTGGTGCCCGGAACAAGGGGAGCATACATCAAGGAGGGTCTTGATATCGCGATTTCTTTCTTCCTTAATAATACTCGACGATCATTCTTTTTTAATTCGGACAAAAAGGGGGGGAGAAATGAAAACATAAACTCATTTAAGAATTTACACATTCTTTAATTTTAGTTAATCGAGTTAATATTTTGTCATCATCAAAAAAGGGGGAGATGGTTAATACATATTATGCCTAAAACGTTATTTATATTTTTACGACCTTCCAACGTTTTGATATTAACAAAATGTAAAAAACGTTTACAATATAAAAATAAACGGTTTACAAATTATTAATTGTAAAATTCATTCTCTTAGATTAGTGTCACTTAAGGTATCGCGACATCAAATTAATTAACATGATTAGTGATCAAAAAATTATTTTTCTCTTTAATCTCACTTTTAATTATACAAGTATTCTCTCAAAAATACATTTTACATACAATATTTTTTAATTAAAATAAAAAGTTTTATTAAAAACTTAAAATTTGAAATTCAAAATTTTCCCCCAAAACGGAAGCTTCTACACTAGATACAACCTTCATCACAAAAAGACAAAAAAGGGAGCGGGGTCTAGGCGACGGCCCCCTTATATACAAGGGACCGCGGGACCGCCCTTAGAGAACCGTTGGGATTCCCTGCCTATAAATACTGGTCCATTCCCAGCAGAAAATCATTCCTTTTTGCACAAAATTTTTCAGTCTTTTCTCTCTTCCTCTCTAAACCTTCTTTCTCTCATTAAAATTCTTAATCACTAACATACTTAGATCTTGTTTAAGTTATCTAATTCTCTTTTCCATATCTTCCCTCTCATTCAAGTGTAGAGAAGAACACTCGTATTCGTCAAGAAACAAAGTGTTAATTAGTGATCTATCCTCCTTTCTTCTAAGTACCAAAACTCTATTGTATTTATCTTGTGTATTTGTGTGCATTTGGATATTATGTAGATCCGATAGTGTAGATCTTGGAGTGAGTATATATTAATGAGTGGTAGATTGGTTCTAGCTAAGATTAGGACTCGACATTTAGCTTAGTGTCGGAAAATAACGTAAGCGACGTGTAAACGGTTTTCTTCGCCTAAAGGGAGCTTGTTGACATAGTGAAATCTCGAGTAGGATACTCGGGGAGTGGAGTAGGGCGAAGAGGTGCTTCGTAGCCGAACCACTATAAAATCTCGGTGTCTTGGTTTGGTTGTTTCTTTCCTTATCCTTTTACATTATTATTATTGTTATTTAGTTTTCGTTTAGATAGTTATTGCTTGTTCATATTGTGATTTGATTGAACATATAACTTGGATCTATACAAACGTGTAAACTATTCAACCGCCCCCCCTTCTAGTTTCCACACACATACACACACAACAACACACACACATCACACACAACACACACACATATATACTTTATATCTATATATTATATATAATAAATATATATATATATATATATATATATATATATATATTTATATATATATATATATATATATATATATATATATATATATATATTTATATATTACTTTATATATTACTATATATATTCTTTTTTTCGGTTGTTGATTTTTGTGTGTGTGTGTGTGTGTGTGTGTGTGTGTGTGTGTGTGTGTGGAAACTAGAAGGGGGGGCGGTTGAATAGTTTACACATTTGTATAGATCCGAGTTATATGTTCAATCAAATCACAATATGAACAAGCAATACTTTCTAAACGTAAACTAAATAAACAATAATAATAATGTCTATAAGGCTAAGGAAAAGAACAATCAAACCAAGAAACGAGATTTTTTAGTGGTATCCGGCCTACGAAGCACTCTTCGCCTACTCCACTTCCCGGTGTATCCTACTGAGTATTTCACTATGTCAACAAGCTCCCTTTAGGTAGAGAAAAAACCGTTTACACATCGCTTACGTTATTTTCCGACACTAAGCTAAATGTCGAGTCCTAATCTTAGCTAGAACCAATCTACCACTTCATAATATATACACACTCACAAGATCTACACTATCGGATCTACATAATATCCGAATCACACAAATACACAAGATAAATACAATAGAGTTTTGGTACTTAGAAGAAAGGAGGATAGATCACTAATTAACACTTTGTTTCTTGACGAATACGAGTGTTCTTCTCTTACACTTGAATGAGAGGGAAGAAATGAGAAGAAGATATTAGATCACTTGAAACAAGATCTAAGTATGTTAGTGATTAAGAATTTTAATGAGAGAAAGAAGGTTTAGAGAGGAAGAGAGAAAAGACTGAATATTTTTCGTTGCCAATAAAGAGAATGATTTTCTGCTGGGATTGAATGACCAAAGTAAAGAGTATTTTTAGGTAGGACCCCAACGGTTCTCTAAGGGCGGTCCCGGCAGGTCCCTTGTATATAAGGGGGACGCTGCCTTAGACCACGATCCCTTTTTTGTCTTTTTTGAGGTAGGTCTGTATCTAGTGTAGAAGCTTCCGTTTTGGGGGAAAATTTTGAATTTCAAATTTTAAGTTTTTAATAAAACTTTTTATTTTAATTAAAAAATATTTTGTAAATGTATTTTTGAGAGAATACTTTTGTAGAATTAAAAGTGAGGATTAAGAGAGAAATATTTTTTTTGATCACTAATCATGCTTAATTATTTTGTTTGTCCCATCCCTTAGTGTACTAATATTAGAAATGAAATTTACATTTATAATTTGGAACGGTTTATTTTTATAGTTAACGTTTTTACATTTTTGTTATTATCAAACGTGAGGATACGGTCGAAAAATAATAGTTAACGTTTTTTAGGCATTATTTGTATTATACTTTCTCCCTTTTTGATGATGACAATATATAAAAACTCAATTTTAAAAAAAATTTAAGTTGTTAAATTATTAAATGAGTTATGTTTTAGTTCTCCCCTTTTTTGTGAATTAAAAAAAGGGATTGATCGATCGTTGTTATTGAAGAAGAGAAAGAAATCGAACGATATCATGACCCTCCTTGATGTATGCTCCTCCTTGTTCGGGGCACCAAGGGATAGATCTTATGAAAATTGTTTTTGCTACAAAACAAAGTTAGAGGTACAAGTGCAAGACAAATATCTTTCAAGTTAACACATTATATTTAAATCAAAAAAAGAGTTTCATTCCACCAACAAGAAACTCATACATGAGCACATTCAATTAATACATTCATGCAAGATAAAACTAGAACTAATACAAGATAAAGAGAAACAATACTACATAAGTCTTAAATGATTCATGATTAATAGAGAATGACTTTTTAAGCAAAAGGTTTGGGGATTACGTTTATGAAAAACCATTAGATATTTTTAAGGTGGAAAGGTGGAAGTGTGAAGCTGTTTGCGGGTACGTAATGAGATATTCAAGATGAGCAAACATGATATTCATCTCATCTCTTAGGGTGAAGAAAAGGTTTCGGTTATGAGAACAACAAATGCAAGTTGACCCATGATAGTCATGATAGTTGTAGAAAAGAGGATGGCAACCCCCCATGATAGAGTGGTTTTGTTGTGGTTGAGATGGTGGTGTTGGGAGTTGTTGTCAATTAGCAGGGAAGTGTCATGAATGTCATCAAGAGGAGTGATTGGGGACAAAGAAAGTGTAATATCCAAGGAAGGATGACTTTGAAGTGGTTGAGTTTAGAGGTCTCAAAGGAACATCCGAAATGTTGTCAAGCAAAGGTTCAAGTGATGAGGAGAAGTTGGTTCATGTCGAAGATTAGGTGGTGAAATTTAAGTTTTGAGTGAAGGAAAAAGTTCTCTGCAATAACTATTATTTTAAGTTGGTTTTGTGTGTTTCTTTGGCACCTTGATGTGGTTTTATCTGATTAGTGGATGTGGTTTTTGATGGTGCATTTGGAGGAGTTGTAGATGAGGAGTTGTTGTAATGGGAGAACGGTGTGGGGATGATATCTTTATCACTAGTATATGTTGACAAATAATTAATCTCAGGAGGGATTATGGTGAGTTTGATTTTCTCTGATGGCTTTGATGTGGGTGCGATTGGTTGGAATTCATGGTAGAATAAGGTGATGAAGATGATGATAGAAGAGAGTTCATGATTTAAGGTGGAAGAAATGGATTGAAGAAGTAAGGCATAGGGTTTGAAGATTTAGATTCCAAAAGGTGTTTGTCAAAATGCAGAAATTATAGTTGTGCCTAGATGGGATAGTGGTCAACTGCACAGAAATTCAGAAGGTCACAGTAGAAGAATCCGTGACCTTTGATTGGCAGGTCTAATTACGATGGTCCATATATATTGGGGGCCGTTTTTGGAGACAGAAATTTTTTTACCAGAAATTCTGATATGCTTGTATTAAAATTTTCAAAAATCTTCCCTTTTTCATGTAATCATATTCTCATCATGAATATCTAATTACTTATCTAATCTTCACAATATCAATTATCTTGAGTTCTATGAGGGAAGCATATGTAGGCAAATTTTATCAAAAGATAAGCATGCATAATATCATATATATATATATATACTTTTTTATATATTATATTAAATATAGCAAACGAGATTATCGAGGTGCATGCAAAGCATTGGTTTGGATGATAAATGTAGGATCATACATGGCAAAGCTAGTGTTGCTTCCTACATTTTTTTTTTTTTACTAAGTTTAGATGAGGTGCCTAAGAATTAAACACCTAATCGTAATAGATTAGTAAATAATATAGATAATAATGTCATAAAGCAATTTCCCTCATTGCTTACTTCTTCATGTTTCTCCATAACCTTCTAAGACTTTTTTTGATTGACCTTACTCTACCACGTTGTGCGGGGGGGGCTTCATCTCATTAATTGCACTTGACAGTTGATGATTTTGGTTTGGCGGGTGTAAAATGGTTCAAAGTGAGGGTCAATGTTAGGTGGGTTTTGAAAGACTTGAGGAACTTGATTGGTTAAAGAATTGACATAACGAATGGGAGAAGGAGTACTTGCATTCTGTATATTTATATTAAAATGCATATAGTGTGTGCCTAAGTGATGACGTCATGTGAGTATCGATTAACTCGGACATCAGACATAAAATCCGAAGAGTTAATCCAAAAACGCTTCCTTATTTGATTTTTATCATCCAAAACAAGTCATAAAAATACATATGAATTATGTATCTTGGAATTTTTTCCTGAGTCTCATTATGCATATGTTCGAAAATGTTTTTGGGTTTGGATTAACTATGCCTAACAACAATTTTATTTGTTCCTAACGTGGAGTGATTTGAAAAATAAAATTGGAGTTTTGGTTCGAAATCCACTTTTTCGACAAATTTCACTAATGTATGCAAATCTTATCTACGGGAAGCTTATTAGTTATACCATTTATCTAGTACTTTCATTGTAAAAAAATTGAACGAAAAATGAAATTCCCCAATTTCAATTTTTGGTGTTCATCTAAACCTAGATCAAATTGAACGAAAATAGATGAAATGATTACAATTGGGATGATCTTTGTAATATTAGATTGATTTGTGTTGATTTGATCTCCAATTGATGTTTTAATGGTTGATTTTGAGTTTTGGTGGGTTTTGGGTCGTGTTCGTCAATGGCAGCAGGTAAGGGGGTGTTGTTTTTCTGTTTTGGAAAATTTTTTTAAGTATCCCATTTTGTGACTTGCTGGTGGCGGTCCCATATTTACCGGCGATCCTAAATATATTAGGGGGCCGCCCTCAATCAAGGGTTTTTGAATTTGGTTTTTAACAAAAAATTTACGAAGAGGAGTGACATTTTAATTTGCATTTCGCAAATAAAATATGCTTAAAGTACTTTGGATGAAGTATTTAAGTTGTCACGACACGGAATGGAACACGGACTAGAATTAAGACAGAAGAAAGAGAAGCGGACTAGTTGATTATGGAAATGTGTTCCAATCATTCTAACCAAGGACGTAGATAGTTAAACGATTCAGGGTTTTAAGGGGTTTTGTAAAAGAATGTGGCGATGTTGTCGTAGGACGACACTTGTTGATTGGATATGTCCTTTCTGGACATTATCACAAAGAAAGTGGTGACGTATTTCGATGTGTTTGGTACGAGAATGTTGCACCGGGTTTTTGCTAAGGTTAATAGCGCCTTTGTTGTGGCACATGTGGGATCGTAGTCGGTCGTTGTATTTAGTCGTAGTCGATGGAGAAGTTGTTCATCCATAGTCGCTTTGTTTGACATGCCTTTCTGACGCTTACGTATTCGGTTTCGTAGTGGATATAGCAGGAAGAGCGGTTTTGTTTCTTCGAGAACCAAAGATGTCAAAACAACATCCCACAAAAACGTATAAATACCGCTAGTGCCTCTTTCGGTTACATATCTCACGCATGTCAGCGTCGGCATCTACTTCGTTTCTATGCCGAGTCCCCTTAGGATCCATAATCTAAGGGCGTCGTAGTGCCTTGAATGTATCGGTAAGATTCGCTTAATCGCTTTCAAGATGAGAGGTTTTGGGGCATCTGGGATGCGCAGGGCACAGAGGCAGACACAAAACTGATATAGGGCCTACTTGAGTTTGGTTATATTAGACTTCATATCAGCCTCGATACTTGGGTTACTATCTACCGGACTCACCACTCTTCATCTTTTGTTTCGTTGAGATTAGTCGGGAGGGACATGGGGGGTTTTCATTGGTTTAGAGTCTTCAAGACCAAATTTCTTAAACATTTCTTTAATATACTTAGATTGATTAAAGAAATACCATATGGTCATTTGTTTTATTTGTAATCCAGAAGATGCTTAAGTTCACCCATCATGTCACTCTCGAACTCGTCATGATGATTTTGGAAAATTCATAACACATGTATTGACAAGTAGTCGAACCGAAATATAATGTCCAATCGTCGTATATTTGAACAATGATGAGATTGGAACTTTACCTTCTTAGTAAAAAGAGTGTATCTACCATTCTCATGTTTATCTCCCATTGTTGAATAAGAAAATCTTTTAATCTATCTACAAGCTTTGGGTGTTGTTTAAGACCATATAAAGCTTTCTTTAATTGTATAACCTGATCTCGGTTTTTCGGAAATCAATGAAATCTAGAGGTTGTGCCAGTATACCTCCTCATTGATAAAACCGTTTAGGAATGCACTTTTTACATCCATTTGAAATTTAATTTATAATTAAGGGCAAGATAAGCTAATAATATTTAATGGATCAAGTCTAGCAACCGGGGAATAAGTTTCATCATAATCGATGCCCTCTTGTTGGTTGTAGCCTTGAGCAACTAACCTTGCCTTATTTCGAGAAACAATACCGTTCTCGTCTAAACTTATTTTAAAATACCCACTTAGTTCATTTTTACTACTGATTTTCCTATTCTTTGGGTTGAGGAACTAACTCCAAAGTCGATTAGCAAACGAATTGATTTTTAATTCTTCTCTGATGGAGGACTATCCAATCTTTCATCTTCCTAATGCTTATTCACTATTGTTCGGTTCTATATGATATAAACCAGTCGAAGTTACTTTGGTTTTGGGCTTGTGATCTAAGGGTTCTTTTGTGTTGAGGTTTCCATTACACTTTTCTAAGGGTAGTTCCTAGATTCCTAATGTTGGACTATTTGGTCAATCTCTAACGTGTCATCCTCAACAATATTTTTAGGTTTTTCTTTTCGAATTCCCTAATAGTTTTCTTCATCTAGTCATCATCACAAGGGTGATGTTTAGAAGGGTTGTAGGAGTTTCATGAATGTCACGTTGAGTTGAATTCTTCAATTTTCTTGTATGTTTATTAAGAATGCTATAGCTTTAACTATTTGGGTAGTAAACCTAGATAGGACACCTTTCGGTATGACTTTAAGTCAAAACTTGGTAAGGTAGTCTTTAGTGTTTAAAATGAAGCACTTGCTTCCAAACACTCTAAAATAATCAAGAGTAGGTTTCCTACCTCTCAAGAGTTCATAAGGTGTTTTTCCTAGAATGGCTCTAATTAGGATTCGGTTGAGAATGTATGTTGAAGTATCTACGGCGTTACACCAAAACTTTTGTGGTAACGATTGCTCATTCAACATAGTCCTACTCATTTCTTGAAGTGTCCTATTTTTCCTTTCGACCACGCCATTTGATTGAGGAGTGCGTGGAGCCGAGAAGTTATGTGTAATACCATTGGCATTACAAAATTCTCCAAATTGCACCTCATTATCAAATTCCCTACCGTGGTCGGTTCTTATTGACACTATAGTACATCCTAATTGGTTTTGAATTTTCTTACTAAATATTTCAAATTGATCGAAGGCTTTGGTTTTGTCCTTAAGGAATCTAGTCCAAGTATACCTAGAGTAGTCATCTACTATGACTAAGGTGTAGCGGTTTCCTCTGTAACTCCGTACGGCGGATGGACCGAAGAGATCCATATGAAGGAGTTCTAAGCATCTAGTCGTTGAGACTATATTCTTAGCCTTATGACTAGCGTGAGCTTGCTTTCCAATTTTGCAAGCATCACAGAAGTGTTGATCAAACTTAAGCTTAGGTAAGTTTCTAACTAATTCCTTAGATGCTAACGATTGAATGAGACGCATATTTGCGTGACCTAATCTCCTATGCCACAACGTGGAATTTTCATCAATCGTTGCTAGACAAATTTGGTCTTTAGGCTTATTTCCTAATTTCATCACATATAAGCCTTTCTTCCTAATACCTCTACCTATGACCTTACCATCCTTAGTGATTTCACTATCATGTTTAGAGAAAGTTACTCTACACTTATTATCACATATTTGTCCTATACTTAACAAGTTAAATCTTAAGTTATCTACATGTTCTACATTATCTATTTTGAGAGAGTCATTCGAAATCGTACCTTTGCCAATGATGTTACCGCGAAGATTGCTACCAAAAATAACATTACCTCTGTTGTATGCCTTGTAGCTTGAGAAGAGCTTTCGGTTACCCGTCATGTGTTTAGAGCATCCGCTATCCTTTATCCACTCATCGGGTTCCAAGTCGACTCCAAGGCATATCTATTTATATAAGACAATGACTCAAACATTTGGTCCCCAATATCTCATGGGTCCAAAGTTGTTAGTGCTAAACATCCCTTGCATTTGATGCAATTGGTTGGGATGTGGAAATGGAAGACACATTTCCCAAGGCATGTAACTTTGACGTTGGAAATTGTTCCAAGTTACGAGAAAGCCACGAGGTTGATTTTGTCGACCAACGTTCCTTTTTGGTTGCGGTGTCTTAGAACGTGAATAATTATTATTGACTCTTCTAGGTGGTGGAGTTTTTGATCTAAAATTAGGTTTTGAAAATCCAACTCCGGGTTTTGACAATGGCTTATAAAATTGTTTAACTTCATTATCACTAGCAACGAGAACTTTGACATTGTTTACTATTATGTGTTTTGGTCTAGGACCCAAAATAGATTTTTGAAAAGACACACTTTTCTCAGATTCAGGCTTGCCTGCTGGCGGTCCCATAATTATTTTGGGGGCCGCCTGTGCATTATGGGGGCCGCCCATATTTATGGGACCTCCATCAGAGGATGCCTTAGTCTGAGCTTTCACAAATTTTATTTCTTTAGTTCCACTAGATGATGCTTCAAATGAACTAAACCCTAAACCTAATTTTTCACCGGAGGGTTTTTGATTACTTAGCATTTCATTTAGACAATGTGTACTCTTTTAAAATTTATTTAATCTAATGGCTTCCTCCTTGAGTTTTTTATTCTCAATTTTAAGCATATGAAATTTTACACATTCGAGATCACTCCCTTGTTTTTCTCGAGTGTAGACACTTTTTCTTTTAGAATACCAAGTTCTTTTTCTAAACTATTTCTAGTGGCTTTTAATCTTTTGTTTTTAGTGATTATCTTTAAGCTCATTTTGCACAGTTTATCATACTCATTATCTAAAACTAAATCATCTATTGATGAGTTTTTATCACTAAAGTAAGAGGATTCAAAGCATACCTCATTTGATGCTTGAGCTACGAGACACGTCTCGTCTTTGACCTTCTCATCATCTTCTTCACCGCTATCACTCCAAGAACCTCCGACGAATGCTCTTTGGTTCTTGTCTTTCGGTGGTTTTGGACATTCTCCAATAAGATGATTTGGATCGCCGCATCTAAAACATTTTCTATCACCTTTACCGTTCTTGTAATCTTGGCTTCTTTAGAACGTCTTTTTGTCGTTCCGAGGTTGTCTTACGAATCTACCTCTTCTCTTAAAGAACTTCTTGAAGTCTCTAACCGCCATGGCGTATTCTTCATCTTCACTTCTAGAAGTCAAACACTCCTCATCACTAGATTCTTTCTTAGCCTTTAAAGCAAGAGATTTTATTTCTCCCTTAGCTTTGACTATTTCAGAATCTTTCTTGATTATCATCTCGTAAACTTTGAGATTCCCGATGTGTTCATCAAGTGACAGTGATGTTAAGTCTTTCGACATTTCAATCGTCGTGACCTTTGCTCTCCATTTAGGATGTAGAGCCCTAAGAAACTTCCTAACATAGTTCTTGCTAGAATAACCTTCATTAAGAGCTTTTAGACTAGTAATAATAGTATTAAACCTAGCAAAAGCACTATCTATAGATTCATCTTCAGAGATGACAAATTGTTCATATTGTTATACCAAAAGGTCGATATTGTTATCTTTGAGTTGGCTATTACCTTGATGGGTGATTAACAAAGTTTTTTAAATTTCTTTTGCCGTATTACACATGAAAATTCTTTCATATTCTTTTCTTTGCAAAGCATTGTAAATAATCATTTTGGCTTCGTTATTTTTCGCAAGCCTCTTTTTAAGATCATCACTTTGTTTTTCAAAAGGGATAACCTCATCTAGTTTAGTTTTTGGATTTTGTTCAATAGGTTGAAAATCACCGTTAGTAATAACATGCCAAAGATCAAGATCTTTTGATTTAACATATGTTTCGAATCTATTTTTCCAATAAATAAAACTATCACTTTCAAAGAGTAGTGGTCTTTGCATGGATTTCCCTTCTAGATATTTATCGAAATCCATAGATCGATCCAAGCTTTAAAATACAGTATATTTTAAAAATCTTGAGTGACCTCGGCTTCTGATACCAATTGTGGAAACTAGAAGGGGGGTGAATAGTTTACAGGTCAATTGGTGTTTTAAAATTTTACTTCTAAAATTGTTAGATTTGAGTATATGCTCAATCAATCAACAATATGAACCAATAAATATACCTATCTACTTGTAATAATGATACAAACAATAAGTGAGAAACACAAGCAATATAAAGAGATAAGGTAAAGAACGATCAAACCAAGACACCAAAATTTATAGTGGTTCGGCTACGAAGCTCCTCTTCGCCCTACTCCACTCCTCGAGTATCCGAATCGAGATTTCACTATGTCAAAAAGCTCCCTTTAGGCGGAGAAAACCGTTTACACGCCGCTTACGTTATTTCCTGACACTAAGATAAATGTCGAGTCCTAATCTTAGCTAGAACCAATCTACCGCTTCACAAACACTACCCAATCACAACATCTACACTATCGGATTTACATACTATCTGATTTACACAATCACACAAGATAATCAAAATAGAGTTTTGAATTTTAGAAGAAGAGATGAGAAATTACTAATCTATAACACTTCGTTTCTTGGCGAATACGAGTGTTCTTCTCTTGCACTTGATAGAAGAAGGAAGAAGGTAGAAGATGAGATTTGATCACTTGAAAGAAGATTAAACAATGTTAGTGATCAAGAGATTTAGTGAGAGAAAGAAGGTTTTTAGAAAGAGAAAGATAACTGAAAAATCCGTGCAAAGAGGTGTGTTTTTCCGCTGAGAATAGTGCAGTATTTATAGCCAGAAAATTTCTACGTCACCTGGTGACGGTCCCGGCGGTCCCATGTTGGGATTAAAAGCCTTCTTAATGCTGCTTGTATTAGTACTGCTCAAGAACTTTTTGTCTTTTTGTGAGGAATGTTGTATCTGTTATGGAACCTTCCATTTTGGGAGGAAAATTTGAATTTCAAATTTAAGTTTTAAATAAAAATTTTCTTTTAATTATAAAATATTTTGTATATTTATTTTTGTGAAAATACTTTTGTAAAATGTGATGGTTAAGAGAAAAATATTTTCTTGATCAGTAATCATGCTTAATGATTTGTTTGTCCATACCTTAAGTGATTACAAATCTTAAAAATAGAATTTTAGGATTAATAATTTGTATATAACAACCCGCAATTTTTATCAATGTAATTATCCATCTATTAAATTAGATGCAATTTTCATCAATGTAATATCTACTTATTAAATTAAGTATAACCATTTTCACGGGAATATTTTTACTTTACTTCACTCATAATGTAACGTAACTTACATTACCGAAGTGAACGAGCTCACACAACCACCAATGCCAAATCTCATCAACGTTTATTGCAAATAAACGTCATAATATGTCAAGCAATATGTTTTAATCACCATTTTTCTATACGTTATCTATTTAACGTACTATCCAAAACGTATATCAAAACGAATTTTAAACTTAAATGTTTATATCAAAATCCTATCAAATGTAATGTTTACATACAAACCAAAAGTAAAATCTAATAAGGCATGTGTACAAGGTTACAATGCATAATATTTGAATTATATTTCCCTCCAAAACCCTAGTACAACTCTCTAAAACTCTAAGTACAACCCGACAATGCACAACATTCAAAATATGCTTTTTCCCTCCATTTTTCTAAGGGATTTCGTACAACCTTTCTTGTACATGTTACAAGTTTCCTAAGCATCACATTTGAACTATATTTACCCTCCATTTCAGCCCCTACTCGTCCTAACCGAAAAACCTAACCCGAAAACCCTAGCAAACTCGATGCCACTTAAACTAGTTCGAACCAAGTTCATAGTTAAATTTCAAAATTTGATCAGTTGATAAAACATAAGATCTGGGAAAAATCAGTAGGTTTTAGGTATTAAGAAAAAATACTAGGTTGTAGCCTTATGTCTTGTGATCATTTTGCCGGGTGACTCGACCCGATTCGATGTCGGATGAATTAGTTATAGCCGAAATGGCAAAAGTGCGCAGATTTTGCACACCTGTAGTAAATGCATGTTATATCTAGATTTTTGTATAGTAACCCCTAAACATGTAAAACTAAAAGTATTAGAGGACTTAAATATCTAACCATGCTCACTGGTTTGAGCATAATTGGAATTACGGTTTGTAAATGACAACCATTTCACCGGGACTGATGTTGGTTGTCCAAAAACAGCCATGACCTTTAATGATGTATCAACCAAGCACCCTTCTCCATGATGCACCACCTTGCCTACTACCTTGCTAAGCACCATCATGATTCACCACCTTTCCTACTATCTTGCTAAGCACCACCATGATTCACCACCTTGCTAGCCTCCTTTCACCTACTTGTCACCACCAAGCAACCACTCACACACCTTAGTCACTACCTAGCTAGCACCCTACCACCTCCATCACCACCTTGGACTCCAAGCAAAACCCTTGGCCACCACTCCAAGTAAACTTGGTCCCTACTTCATGTAAACTTGGGCACTACTCCTTCTTTTACCATATATATACACAAAATACATACACTCTTTCCAAACTCATCACTAAACTTCATTCTACTTCAAAGTTATGAATCCTAAGCCAAGGCTGAAGGAAGGTTTAAGAAGGAAGTATAAGCTGTAGTAAGAATCCTAGAAAGAAGAAAAAGAAGTCCTTGATCCATCTGCTAATTTTTAGGTTTTTCATTTCACTCATTTTTGACCCATTTCACCCATTCGTGTACTAGTAAGCTTTTCTACTCATTCAATAAGCTCTTGTCTTGTTTTAAATCCTTGATAAGCTCTATTAGATCATGTATAAGCTACTTGTTTAAGCCTTAAACCACAAACCCACACGGTTTGGTTTTCCTAAACCAAACGTACCCATTTTGGATTTTTAAGCTGGTAAGCTCTTTTCATAAGCTACAAGCTCGTAAAACTTACTTATTTTAGCTTAATGTAGTAAGCCATAAGCTGCAAAATACTTTTGAGATTGAAAAATACAACTATTATGGATTTTGGACTTAATTCGCAAATCGTTTCATGCAAAAGGGTATATATTGTCATTTTCATATTCTTAAGGGTATAAAATGTAATATTTTTATATTAATTATAAAAATATATTTAAATATTATAAGACTTGATTTTATTAAAGCCCGACACATTTGTCGTTATCATTCATCGATCGAAACATTATAAAACTAATTATGCTATATATTTAAACATAATTTATCATCCACTAGGTTTTGAAGAAACTTAAAATCTTATCATTTAAACTATAACGTATCACGTTACTAGGGAATTTCATGTGAGGGGTTTTCATTTGGGTAGACGTTTTGACGAGTTACTGGATTTACGATTTAAAGTGTCCTAGCTCCTCAAACGTTTACTACATGACCTCTGGATTATGATAGCCCGAACAGTGATATGATGTTTTCACGAACTAATAAACCAAAATCATTTTCGTTAAACTTTATGAAATAAAGTTTTGAAATATCAAACTAAGACTTGACATATTACCCCAGGTTGCGTGACGAGGCTGTTTACTCTCATTTGAATTAAATTTCAAATCAATCAACTACCTTGATAAGGTGAGTTCATAGTCCCACCTTTACATGTTTTCTAAATCCTGTGGGGAGATACATGCTATAAACCATGAATACAAGTGTTTTACAACTGTATACTCTCCTGATATATTATTGCCTAAGTTTGCTTTCACTGCCAATATTTCTTAATCATGAACCATTAGTCACTTGCGAGTGAACGTGAATATTGTGGATAGATCTATTGGGGGTGACGACTCCCGTTGGTGTACCCGTACATGGGGTAACCAAACGCACTATATTTGAGAACAAATGATAACTTTGGCTAGTTACCTTTCCTTGAGGACAGTTGTTCCTTCAAGCCGTTAAATAGACTTCGGATATTAATGTTTGGTTGCATAGGGGCAATAATACTATTTTCCCTGATAACAGTATTCGTTGCAATTATTACCACTTATGGTGACTTGTATTCAAACATTTCATTACAAACACAGTAAATTTCACTCAACCGTTGTGTTGACTATTTTAGCATGTTTATCTCAGGTAATTGAGCAATCTATGGCACGAAGTGGCATTGGACATGAGGACATCCAAACCTGTTATCATTCAACTTTATGTTTTGAAATGTATTTTGGGAGCTCTTTTGTAAAAACTCTGATGAATAATGAATGATAACTTATCTTTCAAAAACGTCTCTTTTGAGTCGTTTTCTATTATTGTGACTATGATTCATGAAGTAATACCCAGATTAGCTTCCGCTGCTATTTGTCAAATATGGGGGTGTTACATTGTAAACGTTTATTTTTATCGCAAACATTTTAATATTTTGTTATTATCAAAACATTGAGAGGTCAAAAAATATAAATAATGTTTTTAGAAATTATTTGCATTAACAATATAAGTGAAAGTATATTACAGAAATAACACACAAACTCTTATATATTTTCACATTCCCATTGCACATTGCAATGGGGATGTGAAAATATATATGAGTTTGTGTGTTATTTGTGTAATATACTTTCACTTATATGATGTCATCTGAATATCAAGCGTTTCATATTATTTATGATGAATAATGTCAAGTGATTATGTAAAGTCAAATTATAACTTTGATTGAATATGTAGAGTTTTGTGAGCCAAAAATAAATGAGAGAAATAAAATAAAAAAGATATATCAAAAAAAGGGAGAAAAAGAAAAAAATGGCGAGAGAGAAAAAAGATGAGGTTTGTGTGAAAGTTTGTGAGATTGTTGGCGCGTTTATAAGCCAATTTGTTTTATATTGTGTAGTTGCTGATATTTATACGCCAACTTGTGTACATTTGATTTGAGTATAGTTGGTAATTCATATAAACCAAGTATGTATTATGGTATGTCGATGATGAATATCGGGATGTCTTTGAGTCTAATTCATGTGTCACTAAAGTGTGTATATTTCCGTGAAAAAGCGTGAGTTATTCAATATAAAGTATCTTGTATGGGTTTGTGATAAGATCAAAACTAGCAACGTTGGTTTGTTACAAAAATGTGTAAGTAACTTTGTTAAATTACTTACAAAAATAAAATGTGCAACTTAATAATTGTATACTTGCTTAAAAATGTAAGTATACATTTTGGTATACTTTTGTGAATGAGAAATATTTTCCTTGATCATGACTTAAAGTATTTAAACAATCACCATTTATACCTTTAGTGATTGTGACGACGATAAAACTTTACGTTTAAAACTTGTTTATTTTAAATTTTACGTAATACGATTTGATATTTGTCGTCAATAAAATTTAGAAGATCGTAAAATAGAAATTAATTTTTTACACGATTATTTGTATTAACAATCTCTCCTTTTTTGTTGAGGACAAAATATAAACTCGTTTTAAGTAAATATATAAAATAGAGAAGTTTTAAAATTCGAGTTTTAATTCTTACTCCCCTTTTTTGTCAAAACAAAAAGACCGTCGAATGAAAATACTTGGGGTACAACTACTCCCCCTTTGCGGATGCTCCTCTTAATGAGGGCGCCAAGTACTCGATGCATGGATTTTGAAAGCTAAAAAAGATGTTAGTGCAATATAATATGGTCGTCCTTAGACGAGTATATACACCGAAGTATATATCATATGTAATCTCGACGAATGCTCCCCCTTGCTTAGAGAGTGTCAAAAATAATGAACCTACAAAATAAAGATTAGTGCCAAACAACCAACGTCCATAGACGAAGGTGATATATGACAATGTATAATAATAAGAATAATCAACCATAATAACCATAACCAGCCATGACAACCACACTCATATAAAGAAAAATGTCATATAATAAAACTAAACCATATTAGATGTAGTTATAAAAACTACATAAAGCATATGTAAATATAAGAATATGACCAAATCCCCAAAATATAAAATAAAGTCCTAAAAAGAAGAGAATAAACTATGAACCTAATGTTTCTTTTTAATAAATCCTAAAAAGTCATAAAAATAAAAATATCCATTCCACTTGTACTTCTAACACCACATCTTATATGAAGTTTTGATGAGATAGAGCATCTAGGTGCTCAAGGATGTTGTTAACATATAAAGTTTACTAACTTAGGTCAATCCAAAGGTCGGGGAGGATAGAAATAATGGTTAGCCATTTTATTGAGAGAGAAAGTGAAGAGAAAAGATATGTGTGTTTTAGAGAGAGAAACAAGAACACACAGAGAGACACTTATAATGATTATCTCACCCCTATATGTAAGTATGGAGGGGGCATATATAGGCCTTGACTCTCTAAACTATCATAACTAGACATATTAAGTCTCTGTGAGTCTTGCCTTTTTAAACTGGATGTAATTCCCCCCCCCCCCCCCCCCCCCCCCCCCCCCCCCCCCCCCCCCTCCCCCCCCCCCCCCCCCCCCCCCCCCCCCCCCCCCCCCCCCCCCCCCCCCCCCCCCCCCCCCCCCCCCCCCCCCCCCCCCCCCCCCCCCCCCCCCCCCCCCCCCCCCCCCCCCCCCCCCCCCCCCCCCCCAACACCCCCCCCCCCCCCCCCCGCCCCCCCCCCCCCCCCCCCCCCCCCCCCCCCCCCCCCCCGCCGTATAAGTCTTCATATTTTAAGGCTAACAATCTTCCCCCAATGTAGAGACATATAGAATTACTTACAATGTTCCTAACAAGTACAAATATAACAAAATAAATTCTTCCAAGGCGCTTTCAATGCTAAGGATGACGTCTTTGTCTTCTAGTCTTCATAACTTGTACCCCAGCCTGAATCCTCTTTGTGTTTACTTGTTCAGAAACCATTGTAATATGTATGAACTGGATTAACTTCCCCCAATTCATACTGCATGTCTTGAAAATCTTTCTTCAGAAGTAAATCTCTAAGTACCCTATACCATAATCACAAAGTATAAGAAGTACACCACCTCTTGAAACTATCTACATCTGCATCTGTGTGTGACACTGAGTACTACAACATATCTCCTTTAAGTGACAGTTATCCAGGTCTTCAACCAACCAACCTGACTACTGGAAAATAGATAATCCAAGTCTCAATCATAAGCTCTATGTGCTCAAGCAAGTCATCAATCGATAGAGGGGGTTTAAAGAAAATAGGTATAAAGTAGAGGGAAGTCTCGATGATGAAATAAGTAGACGCCTTCGTGAAATCCCACTTCAATCATAAATAAGAAATACCAAATCAACTCCATAATCACTTGACATTATCCGAATCATTAGTTGTTTGTCATTTGAGTGAATCTTATATAGGATAGTTTAAGCGTTAAGTATTGTGTTTGCTTTGGTGTTGTGTTTGATGTCGTTAACTAGTACACACATTGAAATGAATTGACATTTGAGTGATAAACATTGTCAAGTTAACTTGTCGTTAAGTACATATGGGAAACAAGGAGTAACGATGAAATATGTCTAACTTTTAAGGGTTAACGGTTGACTAAGGGACTTCTGGTGCAAAGGCTTTTGATCATGAGGGTATAAAGGGTAAAATGGGTCTAGGGCTTGTTTCATGCATTCATACTAAACCCTAGTAACCTGATTAGGTGTAACTCAGTAAATACCGAGTGTAGCTCATTCTTGAAGATCGAATACCTTTTAAACTACTCGAATGTTGTTAATCCACTACTTTACAAACTTAAACCGCTAGCAAGTCCCTCAAACTGCGAGCCCTAAATCGCTAGAGCTAAACCGCGAGTATAAACCTGATAAACCGCTTATCACCTTGATAAACCGCGTGATAAACCTGTAAACCACCTATTATAAACCACGTACAATCCCTGATAAACCGCGAGCATAAACCCTGAATCGCTTGAAAATCCTTAAACCGCGTGGAAACCATAACTTAAACCGCCTGGTAAAACTTGATAAACCGCGAGATGTAGACCACGTAAACCTGTAGATAACCGCCTGGTAATACCTGATAAACCGCTTATGGTAACCCTAAACCGCTAGAGATAAACTGCCTAACGTGTTATTCCGCGTGTACTTTCAACACCTTAAACCGCTAGTACTATGCTTTATGTAAACCGTCTGGTATGTAAAAAATTGTCCTTGTTTTCCATCTTAAACCGCGAAATAAGCACAAAATATATTCAAAACATGATTTTCAAACATCAAGTTTCGATCTTTTTTAAAAATAAGATTTAACACACGTTTACAAGTAAGAAAAACACAAGCTTTTAAAAGTCTAAACCATATTAAGCAAGTTTTTTGTGTTCTTATACTCGAAATAAGTCACGTAAATAAGCCATGAAAAGATCAATAAGCCTTATCATTCAAATAAGCCACACAAACTATTCAACATAATTACAAACGTTTTTAATGACAATGAAAGTTTAAAACTTATTGATGAAATAAGAAAAACAAAACAAGCCGTGGGCTTATAGCTTATAAATAAGCTCTCGAATAAGCTCAAAAACACAAACACACCATAATAAGAAAACCACAAACACAAAAAACCCCTGGTTAGCTTTGATGCCAATTGCTAACATATAAAATTCACTAACTTGGGTCGAACTAGAGGTCGGGGAGGATAGAAATAATGTTTAGCCATTTTATTAAGAGAGAAAGTGAAAAGAAAGAGATGTTTTTGTTTACAGAGAAGAACAACAACACACACACATACAATTGATAAACCTCACCCCTCCATGGAAGTATGGAGGGGGAATATATAGGCCTTGACTCTCTAAACTATCATAACTAGACATAGTAAGTCCCTGCGAGTCTTGCCTATTTAAACTAGATGTAATTCCGTATAAGTCTTCACATTTTAAAGCTAACAAATGTGCTTTAGGATAAAGGCATCTCATTACGAACTTCGTAAGTGAGAACTTGAGTGCCTTGACAACATTCATACCAATGCTCATGGCGGTATGCGGGAAGTGGTGGTGGTTCATTGATCCAAAGAGATTGGTCAAGGGTATTAAAGTTGTTGTTTCGTGGGAATGATGGTGGTGGTGGCTCTAAATCTATTTGATATGACACAAAGCTTGAACGAGGAGGTTATAGAGCAACACACTCAATAGACTCAAAAGTTAGTGGTGGTGGTAGTGGATGTGAAGTCCTAGGTGGCAAGTCTTCTAAATCATCCATGGATGGATGTGAAGAAGTGGGTGAAGTGTAGAAAATAAGCTCTAGAGGCTAAATGTTGGTGGAAAGTGGTGGTAGTTCTCTAGGTGGTTATGATGGAGCCGGTGGTGGTGTGGTGGCTTGTGGTAGTGGTGTAGGTTAAGGCGTAGCTTGTGGTGGTGGTGATGGTGGAGCTTGGGTCGACTCTTGTGGTGGTAAATTGGTATTACCAAGATTTAGTGACACATTGGGTGGAGAATTAGTGGTGGTTCTAGTAGGTGATAAATCACTAGATGATCCTATGTTAATGTAGTTGCAAGTTCGGACGCTAATACGAGCAGTCCTTCGGGTGAATCGAGTGGTGGTTGAAGCACGAGAAGCTTTGGAAGCTTTAGTCATGGTGTGGTGGTTTAAGGGACTTAGTTTTGAAGTAGTGGTGGTGAAATGTAGTGGTAAAAGTTACAAGTGAAATGGTATGAAAAATAAGTGCTTATTAATAGCAATAAGCCATGAAAAATAATAAATATTCTTCCATTAAGAAGAAACTAAAATCAAATGATTAAGATTTGATAAGACATCTCAAAAAGTCAAAATAAATTCAGCCAACGATGGTAAATAAAAATCATTACTGATTTGAGTATCAGATCCACGTTTCCGACGGATCCCTTTAGAAGGGATCCATCCTTCATTAAGAATGGATCCGTGAGTCTGTGTGACAGAACCTTTACAAAAGGTTTGCACAACTCAAATGACCCCATAAAATAGCCAAAAACCCAAAGGTAACTAATAAACAACTTATAATGAACACATATATCAAGGATATAATATGTATAAACCTATGTAATGCAAATGGAATGACCAAAAGATGCAAAATGAGCATAAAACAAACATCCTAATAGCAAACCCGTTAAAATTTAAACATCATACAACAAGCATAAGTAATATCCAAAACTTAAAGTTAATTTATAAATAGTTTTAAACCAACGCCTCTCGACACACTCACATTCCTTCATCACCTTCCTCGTCATCAGTTAATCCCCTCGTCATTTTCCTTATCATCATAGTCAAAATAAGATGATGATCCCTCATAACACTTATCGCTCTATGGCCTCCTAATATGTGGTCCAACTAATGGTGTCATTACAAGACTAAACAATCGGTATTGAGGACCCTCAAGATGTGGATAAACAGTCATGACTAAAAGAAAGAGACGAGTTAACAACATGCCATAAGGAATTAGTTTTTCAAATTGATTCTTTACGCTTTCAATCCGTTGAGCAATGTAATAGGTGAGATTGTATGGTTGTTTGGTAAGGATGCAATATAGAGTGTGAGCACAACATGCCGATTCCTCCTAGACTTATGACATTTTATAATGATTTCTTCCTAACTTTTCAATTTTTTGTAAAGTTCTCGTTGGGCAATTTATTAGGCTCGAAATGTTTGATTGTTCCACCTCGTTTAGTATGAAAGTGGAGGGTTTGAATTGTTTTGATGTACATTTTGATGTCATCCAATGTGGGTATTGATATCGTATAAATCGTCCTTATTTTACAAGGCAATAACCCATAATTTAGGTCTATATTAGTTCTTGTTTGATAGATATGTGCTTAATTATGTTGTAAAGTTGTTTTGTAAGTTTAGTATGATTATTTGATGCGGATGGAGTGGATTAGAGATGGATGGCATTGCGGATCAAAGATGGATGATATTGAAGATTTTCAAGTACATTTATGCTAAGTAGACCATATGGCCGTATGCTTCTACATTATACGGCGGTATGCTCCAAGTTGAAGAATTTGTAGAAGATTACACCATACGAACATATACTCCTAAACCATACGACCATATGGTACCTGGATCAGAAGTATATATGCTCGAATTTCAGGGCATTTGGACATTCTCTTCCATCCAACACCAAGTGACGACTCATATCATACCATTGGAGATTCTTGGGGCTTTTTGGAGAACTTGGAGAGGAGAATAACATCTTGATTCCCACATTGAATTTTGCTGAATAAAATTTTCAACGCCATGTTTAAAAACGGATTTGTTAAATCCTAAATATGTTCCTAATCACACAATAGGTTAACAAAAATCGAATCCCGGGACGGGATTCCTTTAAGGGGTAGGTACTGTCACACCCCGCAATTTTCGATATTTTAAATTACTATTTTACCCTTTGACTTTTTGGTTCCGACTTGACTTTTGACTTTTTGACCTTTTACGGTCACATAAAAACGATTACCGCGTAGCCGGTAAAATTTTTGAAACGTTTTTAAATAATAAATCATAATTTCGATTATTATCGCTCATTTGCAAATTTATTTTTCTAACTTATTTGACTTGAAAACGAGAAGATATATTTTATTCTCAAATTGATTTATCAAAAACGACCCGCCAAAATGAATTATTAATTATGGGGTATACTAGCGTTTGACATAAAACGACATTCCGGACAACTTTTTAGTTTTGCCCGAGACTTGAAACCAAGCAGAAAATGACTGAAATAGCCTCGCAAAATTTTGAACGCAACTCGTACCGACCCAAAAATAATTAAATTTATATTTAATTATCACCTTTATTAAATAAAAGTATTTAATAAATTATTTAATATTTTATTCAAAAGCGTTTATATAAAAACACAAAGGTTCAAATTAAAGTTTCATTTTTACGGACAAAGGTTACCCGTGTTACCCAAAATAAATAATAAACGTTAAATACATTTTATAAAAACATTTATAAAATATAATCAAGTAAATACTCGTTTTTATCAGAAAAATGATTTGGAAAACAACGGCGCAACTTTCGAAATTTAATTCAACCGTTAACTAGTCCAAATGAGTCCCGAACCAATATTTATAAAAGTTACTCAAATGTTACATTTTGGCCCCCTTGGAAACATTTACACAATCAACCCTAAACTATTACACATTTTACATTTCATTTTATAACTTTATTATATATATAAAATTTATAACTTTTTAAATCATTTATACAAAATATACACACACACTCATCTTCTTCCTCTCCCCCTCTCCACCGGATTCCGGCCACCGGCCGCCGCCGACCACCACTGCCGCCGCCGGAAAACTTTTCCGGCGGACTTTTCCGGCCAACTCCAAAAACACTCCTCCTCACCGGATCTATTCGATCCCCACACCCACTCTCCTCCACGCGCCATCTCCGCCACCACCACGCCATACACCGCCCCTCTCTGCCGCCCCTCCACACCACAACCGCCACCCTCACCTTTGTCTCCACCATCTCCATCCCACTACAACACCACCCCCATCGTCGGACTCCACCCCGACGACACCACAACATCCTCCTCACAACCGCTGTCACCATCATCAACACCACCTGGCTGCCACTACCACCACGCAACCACCTACACCGCCACCACACCACTGCTGTCACCAACATCACCACCACCGAAACCTTCACCACCGCGGCTGTCACAGCCGCGTACCACCACCACTCCACCTCTTATATTTTTATTTTTATATATTTTTTTTACATAAAGGGTGCGTTTGGTTTCCTGGTCAGCCCCGAAAGGGTACGTTTGATTGTTTTTATCACCACATACAGTGCGTTTGGCTGTGAAAAATCACAGCTAGGGTGCGTGTGGTTTGTGTTATAAAAACAACTCATAAGGGTGCGTTTGGGTCGTTGGTTAATTACTAACAAGGGTGTGTTTGGTTTTGCTTATATTAATGTATGTGGATCTCGATTAGATATAAATTGAAACGTACAAATATATTGCGATATTGATTGTTTTGAAAGTGGAAAATGTTGAATTTTGTAAAAATGGAAACATCATACAAACGGCAAAGTCATGCCGAAATTTCTAAAAATCTTTATACTTAGTAAATTTTCATTAAAATTTCTATTATTTTAAAAACCCGATAAAATGACAAAGTTTATATAGTCTTAAGGTTTATGTATTTGAAGTGATACAATAAATTGGTAAATAAACGAAAACTATACTTTTATAAACAAAACAACTAGTTTAGTTAAAATGCGCAACGAAACACTAATATATAAGACATTATTTTATAATCCTAATAAATAAAATAATAAGTTTTGTAAAAACTTTAAAAACATCATTTATCTAATTCGTAACTTTAAAACGTGTATTTACTTTTACGCAAGAACTTTTTATTAACTTAATTAGTGACTTTCGAAAACATGTCGAATTATATTATTACCATTATATTTTAATCACGTATCTTATATAATACTTATAAAGTATTATATACTACGACTTTTCCTTTTGAATGTTTGTCTTTATTATATACTTCACCATATGAATTATATAATTGTTCATTTTTCATATGTAATATATATACGGAATATATTACATACTTTGCGTGTGTTTTTCGATTTATTTTATTTAACCAACCACCAAACTCATCCAACTTGAAATCCAAATCCCTTATCAACTAGTCGCGTTGATGTACTCATCCATCGGTAAACCCAAATTCATCATCCTAAACTAATGGGATTTAGCTGTTAAGTTAAGCTGCAACTTCTTGGTCGAGCCGTTCCGTTCTCCGTTTGTGCTGTGATTATTATTTGCATTTCTGCTAGTTGCTCTGCAACATCAAGGTGAGTTCATAGCCCCACATTTTACTTGTTTTACATATACTTTACTACTTTTGGGGTGAGAAACATGCTCGTTTACACACTAATTACAAACCTGGTTACTTGATTGATATCACACTCTTTCTACTTATGGAATTAAGTACTTAAAGTTGTTTATGAATAAAATGGTTATTTCTTCATTGGACACAAGTGTTTTCAGATACCATCTCCCATTTACGTGTTGCCTAAGTTTGCTTAACAAACCACAAACTACTGCCCAACTTATCATTAACTGTTAGTTTCTCGACCGGATGACCGGTTAAGGGAGCGCGAGTGAATAGATAGATCTATTGGGA
>BQNB010045282.1:0-13785 GCA_026074375.1 Tanacetum coccineum
AAATCTTACTTGTAGTTGTCAACATGCAAGTATAAATCACATGTAACCCAAGAATAACCATAGACATTATTAATGAAGAAAGATTCCATACGCTAAAGTTATATATGATAAACAAAAACAACCCATATTGACTCGTTTTCATATGGGTTGAAATTGCTACATGTATCAGTGATGGAAACTAAGATAGCAAACCCTTACTACTGATGAGGTGTCATTTTATACACTATTTCGAGGTCATTTTACCCCCTAAATCATGTAAATATGCCCAGATTATGTGCTTAATCGTTTGTTTTTGTATTTTTAGCACTTGGATGGAATTTGGAGGAAATACACGTGACTTGGGCTCATTTGGAGAAGAAACGGACGAGATTACGGACTTGCACCAAGATTCACCAAGAAGTATTGTTCTCAGAGCGTGGAGACGGCGTCATAGGCTTAAAGCGACGTCGTCGTGATCTATCAGGTGACGGTGTCTGGATATTGGTGACGGCGTCACAACATAGCCGACTTAAAGTGGATCTAGAACCATCTATGTGGCGACGGCGTCAGAAGCATCAAGCGACGCCATCGTGTCGATATGCCTGTATATACAAAACCGTTTTTAGGGTTTTAATGTGTAACTTTTGGGATAACTTTGTATAACTTAGGGAGATGAACCCTAGTCCTTGTAGCAGCTTCATAGGTCGTATTTAGGGCCTCAAAACCCTATTGTACTACCTTGGATCCATGTTTTAATTCAAGTAAGGTTATTTATCATTAATCATTCAATATGTCTATGTGTTGTGTGATTGATTTATCTTCTTGGATTGATTTTTCTTTTCTTGGCTTTATCATATAACAATGCGCTGGCGAAACCCTCCTTTGTATTTGGCTTATGATTGCATGAAAGTCTAATTGTTAGATCCTATGTATATGTTGCTTTTTGTTGATGTCTATATGTGCGCATTAGGCTTTAGAAAACCGCTTTTGTTTGTATTGTTGGTTATTCCTATAGGGCAATCGCGAGTGTTGTAGATAAGAATGGATACAATCATCGGTACACAGTCTTCATATACCTTGCCCCCTATATGGTTGATCCCTTCATTTTTGACTATTTCACAAGGATTTATATTATACTCTTAGGGGCCTTGTACACACTTGTCTTACATACCACCTTACTTTGTGGTCTTTGCCACTTATTCGGAATATTAAATAGACGAGCGAGTTGTTGGTGTTAATCCATCCCTATGGACATAGGAAATACTTCTAAGATCATCACAAGTGTTGACAAGGTAAACTAGGATTTGGTGAAGATGTTTTTGGATTAGTAATGCATGATGAAGTTAAATTCATTTTATTTTCATAAATTTATCACCCTTAGTTTAGATTAGTATTTTTGTTTAGTTATAGTTAAACATACTAGTTAGATTAGTAATTAGTTTAGTTATTAGTTAAACAAACCCACCTCTCAAACATATGATTTTACCTGCTTTCCAAAAAAACATAAAAACACAAAAATAATCTTCTCTCAATCCTTAGAATTTTGTTAGACCGTGATCAAGCCTTCCCAACCTATTCCCCTAGAGAACGATAACAACCCCCAAGTCTTGCCTATAATACACTGCAACGATTAGGTACACTGCCTAGGGGTTCGTAAAACTTCTTGTGTGAAGTCTTACACACCCCGCACATCAAGTTTTTGGCGCCGCTGCCGGGGAATAGATAGGTTTTGATCATAGTTTAATTAGTTCTACTCACTCGAATCCTTTCAAGTAAGACTTTAATTCCTCATATTAGCTTTCTTGTAGTCTATCTTTTCTTTGTGTTATTTGTTTCGTAACCCATTCTCGTCAACCTCCTTGGGAGACGAGAATCATATCCGTACTCTTGGAGACTACTCCAAACCTAGCCACGAGGGCTACAATAATACCATTGAGATCCTCGTAGGGAACAACGTAGTACCTCTTCGATCCGACACCATCCGGTTGGTGCAAAACGGATGTTCATTCCACAGACTTCGGTCTGGGGATCCAAATCAACACCTCAAGGATTTTCTAAAACTTATGGACTCACTTGACCTTGACAGTGAAAATAGGGAAAGAACGCGCCTGTGTTTATTTCAATTTTTCCTTTGCGCTCAAGCTAGCAATTGGCTTGAACGTCTTCCAACATGATCCATCACCACATGGGGAGATCTTACTACTCGTTTCCTTGCTCAATTCTTTCCACCGGGAGGGACCATAAAAGTCCGCAACGAAATCTTGATGTTCCAACAACATCATGGACAATATTTATCTTAAGCATGGACTCATTTCACAGACTTATTACAAAAAGTCCCTCATCATGGCATCGACCTTTGGCTCCAAGTCTAAATTTTTTTATGACCATGTCAATCCCGTCACAAGACGAACCATTGACCAATCGGCCGGTGGTAAGCTTTGTGACCTAAACGCCGAAGAATCCTAGGCATTATTAGAGGACCTCGCCCTCTATGACAATGAATGTTGGAACGACCCAAGGGATTTCGCTAAGCCGGTCAAGGCAATCGCTTTGCCTTAAGATGTCCCGAGTACATCCGACCGCCGTCTAATTAAGCTCAAAAATCAAGTCCAACACTTGATGGAAGCTCATCTTGCTCTGACACAACCTACTCAAGTGAACAAAGTCACTACCTCATGTAAGATTTGCAGTGGTCCTCACGACACTCAGCAATGCATGGAAGATCCTGAACAAGCCTTCGTTGAATATGCATCCTCGCATATCGATGAAGCAGGAGGTAAGTGGTATACTTTTAAGCCTGAGCAAAACAATCTTGGTGACACCTATAATCCATCATGGAGAAGTCACCCAAACCTTAGGTGGAGACAACCCCAAAATTCTCAAAATAATTTTTCAAACCCACCTAACCGGTTCCAACCCAACGGTTCAATCCTGAACCGTTCCTTCAACAACCGTCCTCAAAGCTTTAACAATCAATCAAATCTACCTAAGAACCCAACTCAGACAACAACAGGATGACATGATTGAAAAGATTAACCTTCTTTAGAGAACTGTTTCCAAAAATTTCAATGACGTATCTACCCCCGAAAATGCAGGAAACTCTATGGCCCCCATGAGCATTGCAACAATCAGTCATGACGAAAGGGAGGAACTAAGAAAGAAAGGAATCAAAACCCGTCGGAGTTGTTCTCCCCAAAATATCTCTCTCCCGCATCCATAAAAGAACTAAACAAAAATCCCTCAGCTCCAAAGCATGTTTACTTCGTCAATTCGATCGTCATCCTTAGCAATGACAGTGATACAGAAGAAGACGTCTCAAAAACCAACGCACGCAGATGCGACCTCGGTAAAATGGCAAGAGGAAATGAATAGGTAAAGGAACAAGGCAAGGAGGAAGATGAAATGGAAACCAACGTGGAAGTAAAAGAGGTAATAGAAGAAGAAGAAATTAAATTTGAAACTGATGAGGAAGTTGAAGAGATACTCGAAGAGGAGGAAGAGGATGAAGATGATGAAAACTTTAACTCGTTCCCAACTATGAAGGAATTATCACATCATAAATGGTTATTAAAGAATCCTCGACCCCCGTGGGTAAAGGCGAGAATAAGAGCCGGAAGCCTGAACAACATCAAAATTTCCTGCATGATCGGTCACTTCTTCAAGAAACATGCTTACATAGATCTAGAATCACCAATCAATATCATGTCTAGGCATCAATATAATTAGATCATGACTTATGGGATTAGATCGAGGCAGAAACCGATAAAATTAGTAACTTTGTAAGAAGAGTGAAAAGTCTAAAAATCTTCATAGGAAGCTTCGCCTACGAATGCGACTTCATGATATTGGAAGATACCACTAGCATTATTGATCGCTGCCTTGGAGAGATGGTATTTGGGAGGCCTTTCATTGATAAAACCAGACTCGTCTACGACAAAGAAGAAGGAACGGTATCGTTCAATCAAGATAGTGAGGAACTAAAATTTAAAATGCCTCACACCATAGAAATATTCAAGCAAACAAGATTTATGGGCATGAGCACCAATTCCATACCCCCTCTCGCCTATGAATAAAACTTTAGCAGTGGAAGGACGCACTATTATCAAAGCTTACTCATTGGGGATGAGTACAGGCAAGACAAAGAAAATAGGAGAGGAATTAGGCCTTTAACGAGGTTAGAAAAAGAGATGACGAACGATAAAGCAGAAGTCAAGTAAGGACGTGTGACTTTGAGTCTAGCTACAAGACTCGTAAATAAAGAAAGCGCTTCTTGGGAGGCAACCCAATATTTACTTTTATCGCAAATTAGGAGTGTCATGTGTTTTACTCTTTTCATTTTATTCTATCATGTTCGAACTCTATCTTGTAATCATGCTTTGTATTGTTTTTAACCTCGTCTTAATTTCAATCAACGGTATTTTGCAAACTATAAGTGTAGGGGAATCTATTCGGCTTTTGAGCCAAATTCAAGCATGTTAAATAATTTGATTTGATTAATTCATGTCAGTTTCGAGTCATATGATTCAAATTGTCAAATCTCAAGTTTTATGCAGCTATTTGTAAAGGAAATAACTTTTGGAATCAAGTGCAGGAAATGTTTCATCAAAAACAAAAATTTTGTTTTCACAGAACGTGGAGACGGCGTCACGATTTACACGCGACGCCGTCACCACGACACCTGTGACGGGGTCAGGATTCTCCGGACGACGTCAAACGCCCAGGGCCAGAAAACTTAAAGTTTTTAATTATTTTTGAAAATAAAACTTGCATAACATTTGAAATATCTAATCTTCTGTTATAAACCTGCAAAACCAATAAGTTTAACAATCCTCTCATCCTATCTTTACTGCTTTATCAAGTCAAACCCTAAATTCATATTGTATATTTGAATATCACACATTTTATGCTTGGTATAGTTGTCTTTGTCTTTGATTACAGGTTATATTTGATGAGAAGAAGCTTGGAAATTCTTAGGAAGTTTCATTGGATGATTCTTGGATGACAATTTAACCAATTATCGCATGTTTCTTCTCTATTATTGAGCAAACCAGGGGAGTACTAGTTTCTTTTCCTTGTTTTCTTTTCCCTTTAATTCGTTTTTACGGGTACTTTTATAGAACATTAAGGACAATGTTCAACTTAAGTGTAGGGGGGAAATAAGCCTTAGAAACTATTCTTTCATTTGCCATTTGCTTAGTCCTTAAAATAATGGGTAATATATCGAAACATAGCATAAGAGGTGATTTTGACCCAAACTTAAAATTTTTTATGACACATACCGACGAAAACCAAGTATTAAGAGCGTCTCATGGATAGAAATTTATATTACTAGCACAAAAACCCTCAAATTCCACCCCCCAAAATGTGAGGTTCGCTCTTAGATGTTATACCTTTAGCTTGTTCGAGTTAAGGAGTGAGCAATCATGTGTGTCTATTCCGTTGGCACGGATGTATATGCATGGTTTTGTCGCCTTTTCTGGAACATTGGTATTGGTTACTTTAGGATTATTAGAGTGTACCGATAGCATATTAAATTCTAGAACATGTTCTTGTGATACATCCCGAGACCGCATAGTAAGTGTTATGATTTGCTTGATAAGAGGCATTAGGATTAACCCATGTTTTAAACCTCTAATTGTTATGATGGTCACACCGATCATATAACTATCCCACACCCTTTCCATGCACTCACCTTTAGTGCAGGATACCGATAGTACAACCCTTCGAGCCTATCCTTTTTCACGGTTCTCATAATTTTCTAGTTAAGCCAGACTATTAATGGAGAACATTGTTCACCCTTACACTAATCGTTAAACCCAAATCGCCTTAGCCTACCTTGTATGTACTCGCTTTTAGTACATTATTGTTTTAACCCAAGTTAATTATTGAGTACACGGTTGCTAAGTCCTTATCCTTGTAAATAATGTTTTGGAACGATTGGGATTCATGGTAGTATTTATTTCGTGAAAGAATGGGGAAGAAAAGTTAAGTCAATACCCCCATATGTTTGTTAGATGATCTCCATGTTATTTTGATCCACCTTAAATCGGGTCATTAGTTAGATTGTAAATATCGAGCATGTAAAAGCTCAAGTGTAGGGGTACGTGTTATAAACCCCAAGTTATGATGTATTATGTTAATAAAAAAAATAGAAAAGAAAAAAAAGAGATTGATGTAGAGTTAGTATATCTTCGTCTGAGTCTTGGCTTAGCAACCAAACCAAAGTGTTATCATGTAAATAATTAGCTAACCCTTCCACTCCAAATTCACCCAAAGCCACCCTAATGTATCCCATTCATTTCCGTTTCCATTATATGTTACCTTACACATACACCCTACAACCCTTTAAAAAGACCTCTTAGATAGTAATGAATAATGCTTGCGCCTAGCGGTGGAGGTTTGATCCTTTACCAAGCCTATGGTAATTTATATGCTATGACAGGTAATGAGTGTTGATTTTCTGTTTCCCTTATATGTTATAATTTATTATACACCCGAATGAAAGAGAGAATCTCAAACACTTATGTGAGGTTCTAGTATTTACTTTCCGTAATTTTAATTACGAGGTCTAGAAGGTTGTGTTGTAAAATACTTTTAAAGAGTAGGTAAAATGACCCTCATATTGCTATTGTCTAGGTAGAAAAGCCTATTTTCTTGAGGATAAGCAAATCCCAAGTGTAGGGGTATTTGATGAGGTGTCATTTTATACACTTTTTC
Organism: Tanacetum coccineum; assembly: GCA_026074375.1. Lineage (NCBI taxonomy): Eukaryota > Viridiplantae > Streptophyta > Magnoliopsida > Asterales > Asteraceae > Tanacetum > Tanacetum coccineum. Next base: position 6,697 of record BQNB010045282.1, read on the forward strand.
GAGGTCATTTAACCCCCTAAATCATGCATTTATGCCCAAAATAGGTACTTAATCGTTCCTTTTTAGGTATTTAGCATTTGGAGGAAATACACGTGTTGGAAACACAAAAAGTGTCGGTCACTTCCAAGTTGTAATAGGTCTTAGCTCGTAGATTGTGTCATGTTAAGTATAGAAGCTAATCCGGCCTAAGGCCCATGGGAAGCCCATCATAGCCCATGGGCCGGCCATCATGTAACTATATAAGCCCTCTCCTAGCCTTAGAGAGGGGTTGGTTGTTTTTATTTCTTCCATATTTCCACATGAGGGGGGGGGGGGGGAGTAAATAAAACATTCCCATTCATCACGTTCTCCTCTCTAATTATCACAACCCACATCTCTCCTTGTCATGGTAGATCATTAGATTACATGTTTCGTCATTCGGTATCAGAGCCCATGGAGTGGTGTGGTTTTAGTTTTGTGTTTGTCATTGTGATGTTGCTTTCCAAAATCGTTATAAAGAACAAAATTTTTGATTCAAAATCTTTTGGCGTAAAAACCTTAAAGTTTTCATTTTTATTGTTCCTATAGGGTTAGTAACACTAGTTGTACAAGAATTTTTGCTAAAAACCATTCAAAAATGTGTCTTTTTGAGTTTTGAAAATTTGAGTTTCGTAGTAGTTGGAACCGAACGAGTACAACCGAACAAGGTCACCGAACGAGTAAGCCGATCAAGAGAACCGAACTAGCTCAGTTATAGTGGGAACCGAACTAGTATCTCTTTGGCAACCGAACGAGTTGTCTGTTTCAAGAACCGAACTAGTTCATCTGTGTTGGAACCGAACTAGACTCCTGTCAGTTAGAACCGAACGAGGTTTCACAGTTTGAACCGAACGAGTTAATCGAAACTAGAACCGAACGAGGTTTACTCAAGTTGGAACCGAACTAGTTTGTTGTCTGTTGGAACCGAACTAGTTAACCGAACAAGCAGAACCGAACTAGCGTAGTTGTTTGACAACCGAACTAGATAACCGAACAAGACAACCGATCTAGGCAATTTCTTTGTCAACCGAACTAGTCAATTCCATTTAAGACACACTAACTCAAATTTCTAAATTATACGGTTATTTCTTTGACTTGTAAAATCCCGTGAAACATTAACTTGTTTTCCCGGTTTTGTCGAGAATTGTAAAATCCCGTGTAGATTTTCATTTCAAGACCTCATCATTCACATAACCAAACACAATTTCTTTTCTACAACCAATCGATCAAATTTGAATCTTTTTGATACCCACAATGACGACTCTGTCGATAAGTCACTTCTTTCAAGAGGAGACCAAACAATCCATCCAATGCTTGAAAAACACTTGTATGATTCGTTGGAAGAGCCCAGAATGGAACTGATAATATGTGAATAGACCTCATGGAAGAATGATTCTTGCCTCTGTTGAAAAAGGACCACTCGTTTGGCCTTCAATCACTGAGGATGGAGTAACAAGGCTTAAGGAATATATTGAACTGACTCCCGCTGAAGCCATTCAAGCTGATTGTGACATCAAAGCAATAAACATCATTCTCCAAGGCCTTCCAACTGAAATCTATGCTCTTGTGAGTCAACATCGTGTTGCAAAAGATCTTTGGGAGAAGATTAAACTGCTAATGCAAGGAACGTCATTAACAAAACAAGAACGAAATGTACGCTGTATGATGAATATCCGATAAGATTAACCATTACAAGAAAGAGAGTCGTTACATGAGTACTACTTAAGGTTCACTCTGTTACTCAATGATATGAACATCTACAAGATGCCATTGGAGCAATTTCAAGTTAACACCAAGTTTTTAAACACTCTTCCTGATGAATGGAAAAAATTGCAACAACACGAAAGACATGCAAATGAAGTTTGTTTGATGCATGAACGTACCTCTGATCCTCTTGCTTTAGTTGCATCGCTCACGAATTAACCCCGCCGTTACTATCAAATCTCATCTACACACTCTCCTGAAACTCTCAACCTTCAACATCTGTTTTCACCATATCCCGTCTTCACATTTTGTAACAACCTTATCAGACTCAACAATTCACAAACCAATCAATCAACACCTCTTTCAATCACTTATCCATCAAATGAGTACCAATCCTCAGTTTACCACAATGTTTATTCTCCACAATCATCCATCCCACAATTGGAATATGCTCCCACAACTTACCAACATCAACAATCTAAATTTTCCCAACCAGACTCCGGTCTAATTGTTCCAGTGTTCCAGAAAGGGGATGATCCAATTGATGCGATCAATCACATGATGTCATTCTTAACTGCTGTTGTCACATCCCGGTATCCTACTACCAACAATCAGCTAAGGACTTCGTCAAACCCTCGTCAACAAGCTACCATCTATGATGGAAAAGTAACTGTGCAACCTGTTCAGGGGAGACAAACTACTTATGCTGCTAGAACAACAAGAAAATACACACCTGGAGCAAGTGGAAGCAACACAGGGAAACAACGGACTTCATCGTTACAATTGCAAATTGGGAGGGGTCCATTGCCAGCATGTACTAGAGCCAAGATAAAAAGGATGAAACAAGGGTTCAATGATAAGTGTTGCTGTTCAAGCCCAAAGCAATGGTCAAGTTTTAAACAGGCAGAAGAAATAGCATTTTTGGCAAAAATAAGATCCAGGACTTCCAGACACTCAAACCGCTCAGACTGTCATTACCCACAATGCTGCTTATCAGCTGATGATCTGGATGCCTATGAACTCCTGATTTTAATGAACTACTCAGCCAAGATTGCTCATCTTCATTGGCGAATCTTTCCCAGGAACTGATCAGATGCACTCACAAGAGGTAACAACTGAATCCGGCTAATCTAGCCTAATGATTTTAATCAATCAAAGTGACAGATAATGTCGTCTCCGAACAGTCCAATGATGTGAATCAGACAACACTAGAAATTAACCAGTGATAGCAATTTCATTCCTTAATTCTCAATAACTGAAGTGAAACACAATAGGAAACGTCACAGAATTCGAACTCTTCTGCTCAACAAGATGCCTGATATTAGTTTATGTTTGGTACAATAAATACCCAAGTGATGAACTACACTAATTTTTAATCTGGAATAATTAAAGTGCCCAATAAAGCCTTTGAACTACCAGAGTTGACCTATAAAAGAAGAGTTAAAGATTTGAAAGAAATGCAAAATGTTGAGAACAGTTTTTCAGGATCAAATGAACAGTATGCCGAGATTGAACGTCTTAAGCAAACTCTTTCTGAACAAGTGCAAGAAAAGGATTCTTTAATGAAAACATTTCTGTCTAAAAAATATTTAAAAATTAGATGAAAACATAAATATTGGATAGAGAAATGCCTTTAGAAAAGACAATTAAGCAACTTTGATAAAATCATTTCAAAAGAGGTTAATCTGCGCAAACTGTCATAATGATGACTAAATCCAAAATTTGTTATGATCATTCCACAAAACAAGCTATCGTTTTGAAAAACCTTTCTATCTGAAGAAAGTTCAGGAGTCAAAGCCAAAACTGTATGACGGGAATGTCATTCTTAAAATGGATATCTATTGTGATTCCTATTCTTTCTGATGAGACATTAATGCTTTGTGAAGAGAGTCGTTCAAAAATGCTTTTGAAAGAACAAGATCCAATGGTTGTAAAAAATAAAGTGAACACTAAACCCATTAATTATGATGTTCTTAATAACGATTACAACAAACGATTTGTTCGACAATCTGATTTATATAGTGAACATGCCTATTGGAAAGCGACTTCGGTCCCACCTTTAGACCCATCTCCTTCTTCCACAACCAACAAAGTTGAGGTTCCAAAAGAATTTCCTAAAGTGAGTATGGTGAATACTAGCTTGAAAGAGCTTAAACGCCATCTTGCTGGCTTTGATCAGGTTGTCAAAGAAAGAACCACTGCCACAGCTATCACTGAGGGCACGTGGGGGTTTGAACATACAAAGGCTTGTTTTCGAGATGAAATTATTCCGTTTATAAAAGAATTAAAAGATATCTTCAATAACTTCAATCAATACTTGGTTGATGAACTTGCCGATGTCCAAAATATCTTTTATCAAATGGAATAGGCTGTCGAACAACATCGCTTGGAGTCCAAAACTTTCGAAGTTAAAATGAATCAAGTTTTGAGTGAAAATGAACGACTCTTGGCACAAGCCATTGATCATGATATTGTAAAAACTGTTGTGAATTTGTCTGTGAATGAATGTCAAAAGTGTCTCGAACTCAAGACTGAGCTTCTCAACAAAAAGGATGTTGTTGATAAAGAAACTTACGATAAACTTTGTAAGAGTTTTACAACTCTTGAAAAACATTGCATCACTTTGGAAGCTGATTCTCAACTTAATCAAGAAAATTTTCAACAGAAAAATAGTGTTTTAGATCAAAATGCTCCAAGTTTTACCTCGTTGTTTTGGAATTAAAGTAAAATGAGAGCTTCAGTCTCAAGAGAAAGAGCCCAGTCCATTTATCCAGTTGAAAGAGCAAATTAAGTCTTAAAAGATATGTGTGGATGATAGTAAAGTCAAAATGGACATGGATGAAATTGAGAATCTTAACATTGAATTGGAACATAGAGTGACAAAACTTGTTGTTGAGAATGAGCATTTGAAACAGACTTATAAGCAACTTTATGACTCGATTAAACCAAAACGTGTTCAATCAAAAGAACAATGTGATGCGTTAATCAAACAAGTCAATATAAAGTCTGGGGAAATTTCTGATTTAAATGCAAAACTTCAGGAACAAGGTTTGGTCCTAGCAAACCCTAAAAAATTGAGTAAAAACTTAAAAGGAAAAGCTTTAGATAAGGAGTCTATTGAGACCCACTCTGTTTGATGCCAAACGTGTCTAAGGATAATATGGACCAATCACGCCTAATATGTTGAATAAAAGGACTGCTCACGCGATCCTCTATATTAAGCACACTTCAGGAAGAAAGCTTTGTGTCCTAGGGATATATCGAACATGTAAAAGCGAAATTATCCTCAAGATTTACTTTTAGAGTCAGTCTTTAGGTAATACCAAAGTCATAGCCAGGATTTTCTTCACACATAAATAGGGACTTGACCTAGTATCAACAATTTGATCCTCAATTATTGCAGTCCACAGCACCCGAGGAAAAAGGACAAGAAAGTTTATGTTTTGCCGAATCACTCACAACCACCAAAAACACAAACAATAAGACTCGACTCAAACAAAGTTTCCTAACAATCATTTGTTCATTCTACAGGAGTAAGACATTCACTACCTGTTAGTGCTAGAGCGGATCACAGCCCTATTAGGCAATACCAAGGAATGATAAGATACAGCAACACCAAGTAGTAATTTCAGAAGAGAAAAAAGAAGAAGCTCACAACTAGGAACGTAAATCTAGTTTGAATAAAAGGAATGGTAACTTGTTAAAGTTAATGGATCCGTCTATGCATAATTCTAAGAAACATTATAATATACTGATTATTTCAGAATTAAACCGTGATAAATGCATGTCTTCAGATATTTGTGGTTCGTATCTTAGAACGATGTGCAATTCGTCTAAACCTAACAGAAAGAAATCTAAGAAAGAGATTTGGAAAGCACCACAGGAAAAGTGTTCACTAATATGGGATGATATTTGAGACCTACCGGTCCGAACCTTCACTAATGTAGTAAAATGCTTGCACCTTTAACGAGGATTGACCACTGACAAATGAAAGTGCATTCTAGGAAACCAAATAGATCTAGAAATCATGAATCACCCAAACCTGTGTTAATTTGAGTATACTCATGGAAAACCTAAGGAAAATATAGAGAATACTGAGTCCGTTAGCAAAACTAAGGCTATAAAAACAATATCTGCTAACAAACAGGAACCTAGTAAATCCTGGGGATCCACAAAAACCAATGTTCCATCTACTTCTTTTAATGAATGCAGGTTGTCCAAATCGTCCTTTGGTATTTGGACACCAGTGTTGCTCGAAAAAAAGTCACATGACCGAGGTAGATCGCCTCTTAGCTCCTAATGTTCATCAGTAAATTCTTGAGGGACAGTCAAATTCAGAAATGATCAAGTTGCAAAGATAATGGGTTATGGAGACTATCAGATTGGGAATGTTACTATTTCAAGGGTTTATTACGTTGAAGGACTTGGGCATAATCTATTTTCTGTGGGACAGATCTGTGATTCCCAATTCGAAGTGGGGCCTTCTCAACACACATAGCTTCATTCCGCAATCTAGAATAGTGTTTGATTTTATTTACGGAATCTCAGGGGATAATCTTTATACACTCTCACTTGGGAATATGATGGCATCCTCTCCCATTTGTCTATTGTCAAAGGCTTCTAAAACCAAGTCTTGGTTATGGCATCGTCGTCTATCTCACTTGAACTTTGGTGCTATTAATCATCTTGCAAGACATGGACTTGTCCGAGGTCTCCCTAAGCTCAAGTTTGAAAAGGATCACTTATGTTCTGCATGTGCATTAGGCAAAAGTTCAAAGAAACCCCACAAACCCAAATCTGAGGACACCAATCAAGAAAAACTCTATTTGTTACATATGGATCTGTGTGGGCTAATGCGTGTCGCAAGTGTTAATGGAAAGAAGTACATCCTCGTTATTGTCGACGACTACTCTCGATTTACATGGATAAAGTGTTTGCGATCAAAAGATGAAGCTCCAGCTTTTATTATTAACTTTTTGATGTTTGCGATAGATGATCCAAGTACGGCTTAAGGAAACCGTTTGTCGCATCAGAACAGATAATGGAACTGAGTTTGTTAATCAGACATTGCGTGAATATTATGAGAGGGTTGGCATCTCTCATGAAACATCAGTTGGACGCTCTCCACAGCAAAACGGTGTTGTTGAAAGACGAAATCATACACTAATTAAAGCAGCCCGCACTATGTTAATTTATGCAAAAGCTTATTTATTTCTATGGGCCAAAGCGGTTGCCACATCCTGTTATACTCAAAATCGTTCCATGATACGTCGTCATCACGGTAAAACACCATACGAGCTTTTACACGACAAACCTCCCGATTTATTGTACCTTTATGTGTTTGGTGCACTCTGCTACCCAACGAAT
>BQNB010045282.1:15431-44368 GCA_026074375.1 Tanacetum coccineum
TGAGTATTTATGCCCCAATGGGTTTGAGTATGGGCTTACAAGTGGGCTAAAGGCCCGGCCCAATACTATTAGTCATACGCTTACAATTAGACAACGAGTTATGCTATTCTAGATTATATACGGGGTGACCGAGTCTTTTTCATAATCCTAACAAAATTCGTCGAGCATTGCAAGCTGTTAGTGAATAGTTACGAAAATATAAAATGTCCATGCAAGTCTTGTCGTAATGTATCTTGGGTAGCCATCAAGAACCTTTCATACTACATTACTAATAATGGGTGGGACCCAAGTTAAGTAGTTCGACACTAGCAACAAAGGACGTAAAAGCAAACATTTTGTCATTAGAAACAACATAACACAAGTCTGGGCACATGGTGAGTTGATTAAAGATGATCAATACATTCTCGCAACACAAGTCAAACAAGTCTTCTTCCTTAAAGATATGGCCAGACGACCACCCGATTGGAAGGTCGTCTAAGATGTGAATCATAAAAAGTTTTTGAATGAGGTGTCATCGTGGTAGAGGACGATCATGATGTTATGCATTTTGACAAATCATTTGATCTCGCACTTTTTACTAGTTTAGATGATTTAGATTTTACGACCTTGAATATAGATGGTCAATCAATGGATGTTGACGCACTACCAGATATCATTAATGTTGACGAAGACGATGATTTAATTGATGATGAAGATGTCCTTCCTTATGATTTAGAAGATTCTGATGATGAAGACCTCGTCAATGATGATGTAGTTGCTGTTCATTCTAGTGAAGAAGAAGATTGATCTTGAGTTGTAACTTGTAAATGACACTTATTTGAATGAGTGAATGAAATTGTTGTGGATTGTTTAAATGTGTATATTTATTTGAATGTGTATGTATTTGGATGTGTGCATTCTTATATTACTTTGTTTATAAATTTATATATGTTATTCTAATTGTACTTGTATAGATGTCAGCAGATGTAGCACGGGGTCACGGCGGTGACGGTGGCGATGATGATCGTCCCCCTCCACATCAGATACCCACCGGTTGCCTAGGTAAGAATTTATAGATTATTGTAATATAAGCATAAACTTGATACATTGAATTTGCTTGCCTTAAATTTTTATGACGTTATCACTCACTTGATTTTGTAGGCAAGGGAACCAGAAAACCCAATAGGGGAGGCAGGAAAGCCGACATACTCGATACCTGCGGGCAAACCAGGAACCTCGGGTTAAGGAGGATTACAGATCAATAGGGCCCACAGAAGATCCCATTTGAGTTCAGCGATAGAGGCATGTTGATGCCTCTCGGTGACCACATGGCTCATTGGAGTAATCTCCTCGGGGAGATCGTTAGGGAGTTCCCGATGCACTACCCTTTTTGGCACAAGATCTCGACGAAGTGAAAGACGGGGGCCATCAGAAACATTAGGGTCAATTATTTGATTATCCTTTTATGTTATTTTATTATCGTGTTCATTTATTTAATTGTGTATATTTATCTAAATTTGTATATATATTTATATGATATAAATAAATAAACGAATTTAGATAAATATATAAATTATATCTCTAAGTATGTCTTTGTTATATATGATTGCAGTCCTAGTTTGACTTGACGCCCCACATGCAATCCGACCTTTGGCCAAAAATCAAAAAGGGCATCGAGCAACATTTGGCCAAGATCTACCCCGACAACAAACGGCGTTGAAGCAAGAGCATTGGGTTCTTAATCCCGATGAGATGCGTGACAAAGAAGGCATCAGATCCCGATGCCCCACGAACATCTCCTCAGCAGATTAGGATTTGCATATTGCCTTTTGGCTTGATCCTAAGAACGCTGCCCGAGCCGCTCAAAATGCTCGAAACCAGGCAAAGAGCGCAGTCATATGCTGGCAGGGATCCCGGTCACTTGCTGTCCTCCGAGATATGCAAGTAATAATATTATAATTATTTTTACATATATATAGCTCATTATACGCTTTGGTGGGTTATGATTTGTCGTTTTAATATGTTTTATCTTATATACGTGTGTATGTACAGATGGAGAGCTCCGAGACTCGAGAGTACCCGTCCCAGATCCAGACCTACTTCGATACACATACTGTTGACGGTGTATTCTTACGGGACGAGGAGCGACTTTTATATGTAAGTATTGTTTCAAAACACACACTTTAATAACTTGTTGAGACATAATGTAGTAACCCAACTAATATATTAACTATCTTGTGTTTTTATCACTACATAGGAGAAGATGCTAAGGCTCAAGGATCTAGGCCCCAACACACCGACGGGTGTGCCCTACACCGACGACGAGATCATGGCCATCGTTCGCCAGGGCAAGCAGCGGGGGCACATTCTCGGTGTTGGTAGGATTTTGACGGGACAGGGCAGGGACATCCTCACTATACCCGAGCCTTGATGCGCGCACACCGCCGATGTCAATGAGGTCAAAAAAGAAAACAAGCAGCCAAGGAAAGAGATCAATATGATGATGAAGGTGGTGAGGAGAGACGACAAGATGTCCCAGCTGCTTACGCAACTTCAGTCACAACATGAGGTCGGTAGTGGCAGCAGGAGTGGCGGGGGCGAGGATGATGAGCCGGGTGAGGATGAGGACGCCGGCGAGGATGAGGACGCCGGCGAAGATGAGGACGCCGACGTGGATGAGGATAGTTAGGACATCTTATAAATAGGTAAGTATATGCTATTTTATTTCTTGAAGTATATATTGGCGACCCGTATATAAAAATTTGTTGAACTGTACCTTTAGAACATGTTATCTAAATATTTTTTGACTTGTATCTTGCGGACATTGCAAGTTTTGTGGCTAGGAAGCCCGTTTTGTAGACTATAACATGTTTATTTGGATTTTGGACCTATTTAGCCTATTTATATCAAATGCGTTGATCCGTGATATTATTTTGTGTTTTGGTATAAGTTGTAATGTATTTGGGTAGTTTATATATTGCTAGATACATGTTTGTTTATTGGTAGGTTTTTTTGGGAAAAATTATAGAAAAAACCTGGAAATCAGGTGCAATTCACACTGTAAAAAACACGTAAACTTTTCCATGGCGACATGTCGCCGGGGATAGTGTGATACATTAGCCGGGGTAAGACTGGCCATGGTTGGCTAGTCAACTTTTTACAAATCATTCCTCGGCGACATGTCGCCAGGATACCATTTGACTAGTCAACTATTGACAAAATATTCCACGGCGACATGTCGTCGGGGATACCCTTCACCATTTATATATTTAATTAATTAGTTAATTTAGTTAATTAATGACAAACTATCCCCGGCGACATGTCGCCAGGTGACGACATCAAATAACGTCTATTTTATAGCATTATTTATCCCATGTTATTAACCCATTTTGTATAGTTATTGCAAAGAATTGTTACTTAATCGTTTATATTTGAGAATTGCAGTAATTATGGAGTACTTGGTGAATATTAGCAAAAGGCGCGCATTCTGGAGCTTAAATGAAGATATTTTGAAGATTACTATTCTGAAGACCAATACGCCGTATCCATCAAAGAAGATACGGCGTATCCGTGCCTGCACTCACCAAAGACCACAAAGGAATAAAGCTCAATACGCCGTATCCAGAAGACCAATACGCCGTATTGGAAATATGGAATGAATATAATATTCTGGAAGATATCAAGCGTGGTCCCTACTCCAAGAAATCCCCAATACGCCGTATCCAATCCTTGGATACGCCGTATCGAACCGACTTCCAGACCTTATAAATAGAAAACTCAAAAATGAGTTTTAAGTGTGCTAAATCATATTCTCGATACCTAAACCATAAAAGTCAGGTGATGAACGTGTAATTCCATTACTTTATTAATCGTTCTGTTTTGGTATCATTTCGTTAGAATTCAGTCTGTTTACCTGGGTATTAAATAATTGCTGTATTATTATGACCTTTGAAGGCTAATACCTTTGGGTATTAGCCATTATTATGAAGATCTAAATGTTTAGTATTTGTTTATCTTGATTTCTTGATTTATCGTTGAATGCTTGTTTAGATTTATCAATTTATACTTGTTTATGCGCTTTTGTATGCGACCTATCATTCAACTGGATCTAGTGATACGGTAAGTAAATCTAGAGTCTGAGATAGCTCTCCATATAGTAATTTATACATCTAGAATCACAGGATCTCAAATATTGTCCTTCTAAATTTGTGTCTAGGATACGCTTCATGCTTAACTAGTTAATTGGATATTGCCTATGGTTTATTGATCGTGTTGACTAGAAGGTAAACCTAGATAATTCAAAAAATAATGTTCTGATTCCATTGGATAGTTGGACAAGTGGACTACTAGTGTATAAATCACCATTAAGCGGTAAGTGGGTAAAGTCTCTATGAGCTAGGGTTTAACAAGATCACCATTGCTTTAATCCCTAAGATAGATTATAATCAGCAAATAAGAATGCTTTATGCGGATGCTTTAATTGTGACAAAATTAATGTGTCTAGGTCTTAGGATGATGTAACGCCTAAGTCTTAAGAATGATATACCGCCTCAAGAGAAGAAAGCATTGCACTGAATAAACAAACCAAATTTCTAATCGGATTAATAATGGTTAATACAGTTTTCTTATATTTGGCTCGACCGCTCTTTTATATTTTGTTTATTTGCTTGTGTGGGTTGAAGTGCCTTGAATTGATTGTAGTCACCAACCAAACTGTGCCAGTCTCTCAGGCTGAAAACCCCTCTTTTTCCTGTTAGAATTAGAACTGACATAGGTTTAGAATATAATAGAATTAACATAGATTAGATAACCAAGATATTAATTAAATTGATAGATTTAACCTCGCTTCAAGTGTTCGACACCCTACTTACCACGAAACTACTACCGATCGGGTACACTGGCCGTTAAAGTGTTGTTTTTGGTTTAGTCGGCAAAATATAAATTAAAACTTGAATCAATAAAATATACACCACACAATGACACATCAAGTTTTTGGCGCTATTGCCGGAGAGTGAAAATTAATCTTGATTTTTATTTGATATTTTGGTTTTAACATTAGATTATATCTAACCCTTAGGAGTAATGTAATTTAGATTAGTGTATATTCTTGTATATTCTATAAATTTTGTATATTTTTCTTTAATTGTTTGCTTGTATATATGTGTGTTTAATTGTTTGCGTATTTAATTGTTTTTCTTAATACACTGTTCTGGTCGATAGCTGAATACGGCGTATCCACTTCCATCGTATACGGCGTATCCAACTTTTTGTAGAATACATCGTATTCATTCAAACTGACTAATACGGCGTATCCACTCCCATTGGATACGGCGTATCGATCATCTGATAAAGTTCTTTTTTATTCTCGAACTTAAAGCCCAAATTTTTTTATACCTTTCTCCCGCTGGTGCTACTGATAATTTTTTGGATATTTTTCAGTAAAAATGACAAAGGTTATCAAAGGAGAGTTCGAGAAAATTAAGGATGTTAAGGACGAAGATGTTTCGCTTACTTGCGATTCACCACTTGAAGTTTTCAACAATGAAGTCAATCGGTTAAACGGAATGGATGATGATTTATTCACATATGAAGTTGACGTTGCTAACATCCCATGTGACTCGAAAATGGATGATGATTTGGAGCATGAAGCTGATGATGACTTGGGATATGATCCGTCTGATGTTGCATTTATTGAATGGTTGGGATCAAAGTTTTTCAACTACAAGACAATAGATCATTATACTATGAAAGCATTATGGATTTACTGGGTCAGAGGAGATGATGAAGTTGAGCTCACAGATGAAGAATATTCTGATGATATGGATGAAGTTGCTGAAGTCTTCAGGATCGATACTAATTTATTTAATTTTGAAACACCTATGTGCAAGGCATTCAAAGAATTTAACTATCTTTTGCAAATTGATCTAGAGTTAATTACTAAGGACATTGTGGGATTCAATACCTATGAAAATTACAAGAATTATTAGATCTATGAATGGAACAAGGACGTACCATGGGTCGATGAGAAGCCATGGACTAGCGCTGGAGTTTAGACCAAACCCACACCAGTTAAACATACTTTCAAGCCTTTTAACTATAAGACTGGATGTTCGGAATGGACAACATGTAGTTGGAAGGATGATGGATACTGTAATGGAGAAAACTTACCTGGAACTTACATTATTGGAAACCAACTTCATTATCAGGATTACGAATGGTACGAGGCTTTGTAAGATAGTAAACTTAAAGATGAGGCTTTACGAAACAAAGCTATCATGGAAGGATTTATCAATGAAGGTGATGATGAGTCACGTTACGAACAAGAGAGAAGATGGAACATATATACAAACTATGATGATGCTTATGAGATAAATCATGAAGATAATGAGAAAGAAGAATTATGTGAAGTTCATGAGCTACCGGCGTGCAATATAAGGAGATATATGATGATCACATATTCGTTCAATAATGATGAAGAGTATGTTACTGTAAAAGAAGATGAATACGATGATCCTACAATCACAAGAGAAGAGGCGTGCCGAGCTTACCAAGAAATCTTTCGGAAAATGGACGAAGGATGGATGGTGACTAGAGCCCAGTGAAGAGAAGCTGAAGACAAGTATAACTTAAAGACTTTGCTGTAAACAAATGTGCTTCCCAAGAGACAACCCGAATTGTTATTTAATTTTATCGAGTCTGTCTTCCCAGACATCAATACGGCGTATCCGCTCCATACCATAAGGCGTATTGATTGTCTGGACGTTATCAGTCTTTATTTTTTTTATTGCAATTTAAAAACATTGTTGTCAGTTCTGGAATACGGTGTATTCATTAATTTGATACGATGTATCCACTAGACTGACTCGTATTTAGTTTGTTTAGTTTAGTTTAAATTAACCGTAGATGCCAAGATTGGAATGCACGTTTTTCCTATTTTACTCAGGACCTCGTGAAAGAATATCGACGAATATTGGTGGAGAATTTACAAATCTGGAGATCTTGAAGTGTTGGAGTCTTAAAATTTCAAGGCGGCAGTTCAACACACAATCTTGCTTATTAACACAAATTGGAGAATCTACCGAGCAAATATCAGGGGAGTTTCTCATTCTAATTATTTTGAATTCCCGTATGTTTAATGTTCTATCTATACAATGAGGACGTTGTTTAATTCAAGTGGGGGGATGGAATTAGAATGTTTACTTGTCCTAATTTTCACACTAAAATGCTTAAATTATGCTCAAATTTAAAAAAAATTCAAGCATACTTTTGTGAAATTACTTGATACATAACCCGCACATAATAACCTTTGTTAGATATTGTAAGTATTTAGCCTATCCATTTCTAAATGTTTACCCAAATTCCACAAAATATGAGTGTGTCGGTGATATACTGGACTTTAGAACTTGGCTTGGTATATCACTCAAGACCATAATAATGAATATTATAGATTTAATTGGAAATTGGTAAATTTTAGGATTACACCCAAATCGCCTATCCATGTTGTTTATTAACTAACTACACCGGTTAGTTAACCTCCAGTTTAAACCTTTTTCCACTCTCATATTTAGAGTGAAGATCCACTAGAACAACCCGTAGAGCCAATCATTTAGGAACTACACCAATTATTTGTTTCATTACACCTTAACCTACCTTGTTAGATTAAGTTTAATTTATAGTTGCTAGTTGCTTAAAGTGTAAAGTTTGTATTTTCCAAGTCTTGTGTCATTTTCTATCTTTGGTACGGTTGGAAATTTGCACATTGCAAATGGGAATGTATATTATAGTCAAACCTCATGTGATTTTACTACCATCACAATTATTGGTGAGTCTGAAGAATGAGGAACTATCAAAGGAATTATCCGGAATTATTATGATCGTGAAGATGGTGAAACTACTCCGAGTTTCGTATATAGTTAGATTGGTAAACAAAAAAAAACAAAAAAAAGAAGGAAAGTTTGAAGATAATTGTTTCGCAAAGCAAGAACCGAAGGATCGATTATTCGTTGATACACATCAAAAATCAACGATGTAGAGTATTGTACAAAGTGGAAGATATCGCCACTTACCTTGTAGAGTATGTAAAGTTTGGGATGATTGGGAAGTTGACCGTTATGGGAACGCCAACTTAGGTTGTTGTTTTTTATCTATGATCAAGACATTGTAAATAGTCGTGTCTTTATCATGGTAACGGTCGGGAAAAAGTGTCTAGCAACTTGTATCTTAGTCTTAATCTATTTGTTTCTTAATTTTTATTTAACAACAATTTACTTCCCTCTTACCTAATGATTAACCATGGGTTTTACGCGAATAAGGATGTGATCGAGCGTGCATGTCTCAGCTGCCTCATCGGTTTATTACTATTGGTGAAAGTTAGAAGGTTCCTACCCTATATCATTTTTCATCCTAATCGTTGGTTAAATTCGAATGGGGATGTGATCGAACACAGATGTCTATTCCGTCGTTACGGCCATGTATGTGTGCTTCAACTGCCTTGTTGGAGTGGTACTTCTGGTGAAAGATTATAGAATGATCAACCGTAAGCCTTTGCATACAAAAACCCATATTTACCTTTATAAACTTGTTACTCCTTGGCTTTAGTGGTAGAGATGTGTATCCTTGCCAAGCTTATTGCTAGATACTAGAAAAAGACTCGGTCACCCCGTGTATTTTACCATTTATTATAGCTCATAGTCTATAGTTAATCTTATGACATTCGGTATTGGGCCGGGTATTAAAGCCCGTATGTAAGCCCACTACCAAGGCCTTTTGGCCGGTTTTGTATCAACTATATAAGCCTCTTCCATGCGTTGGAAGAGGTGGTTAGTCATTTTATTATACAAGTCACGTTTTCTCTCACCAGAAAGTTTTCTCTCTCTAGATTCGGCTAACCCATCTATCTTTTATTATGTTATGATTTCCAATATCCTACAATTGGTATCAAAGCTCATGGGATGATTAGATCGTTTGTGTATGCGTTTTAGTGCTTGGTTTAGATCAAAAGTTGAGTTTTAGGAGGTTTTAGCTCTTGTTCTTGAGTATTATTGATTTTCTCATTTCTTGTGTTAAAATTCATGTTTTTGTAGTTGATATAGCCTTCTAGTACTCATTTGTGCAAAATAATCCAAGTCAAAACGTTCAAAAGGTTGATTTTTAGGTGTTTCAGGGTGTAAAAGTTCATAGTTCATCGCAGCGGTTTGGTAATCTATTTGTTGTTAATCGTAGCGGTTTGGTTTACTGTTCTGGTGGTTTGTCAAGAAAGTACACTGTTCTGGTAGTTTTTTAGGGTCGTACACTGTGCTAGCGGTTTGTCATTTCTGATAGCGGTTTGTCTTATTAGGCAAAGGTTTGTTAGTAGCAGTTTGTCTTTTAGTTTAGCGGTTTACTAGTAAAGATTTGGCAATTGTAGCGGTTTGATCCGTAGCGGTTTACAGATTTTTGAAGAAAATTTCTCATAGCGATTTGGGAAACAAACCTCTGCCAATTTCATTTCTTGGTAGCGGTTTGGTGTTTTTCTTCGTAGCGGTTTACCATTATCTTCTAGTAGCGGTTTAGCAGTTTAACTTCGTAGCGGTTTACCATTCATAGCGGTTTATAGGTAGCGGTTTGTTAGAGGTTTGGGAATCAAACCTCTGGCCATTTTTCTTCGTGGTAGCGGTTTGGTATAAATTCTTCATAGCGGTTTGACAGTAGCGGTTTGACAGTAGCGGTTTGAGCATTAATCTAGCGGTTTGGTACCCTGTTTGGCATTTGGACTATTTTTTCAAACTTGTAAAACATAACAAACTCAAACAACAAAACACTTAAACAAACATCACCACTTTTAACATACATCCACTAATCATTGTTCGATTAACTTAAATCATTTCACAATCAATTAAGATGGCTAATCTTTCGAAAGATATCCAATGTGCCGGTTCTGATACCAGCCACCTATGCTTGTTAAGACTGAATTTGCATCATGGCAACAACGTATTTGACTGTATTGTCAGGGTAAAGAGAATGAGGTGAACATTCTGAAGTCGATTGATGAAGGACCGTTTCAAATGGGAACATTTCGGGTAACACTTGCTGAAGGGAATGAAGGCGCCCTACATCTAGATCCAGAACGAGCTCGAGTCTATTCAGACCTTTCACCTGAAGATAAGGAAAGGTATAATGCTGACATTCGGGCAACAAATATCCTAATTCAAGGGTTTCCAAAAGACATCTACACTCTTATCAATCATTACACTGATGCTAAAGACATTTGGGATAATGTGAAGATGCTCCTGGAAGGTTCTGAATTAACCAAAGAAGACCGTGAATCACAACTATACGATGCTTTTGAACACTTCTGTCAGAACAAAGGAGAAACCATTCATGATTAGTATGTCAGGTTTACCAAGCTCATCAATGACATGCGAAACATCAAGATGACCATGCCCAGAATGCAGTTGAATTCAAAGTTTGTTAATAACATGTTACCTGAATGGGGTAGATTCGTCACAGCAGTGAAACTGAACAAAGGATTGAGGGACTCCAACTATGATCAGTTGTATGCTTATTTGAAGCAACACAAGGCACATGCCAATGAGAACAAAATGATGTTGGAACGATTCACTCAACACACGATTGATCCTCTTGCCTTGATGTCCAATGTTTCACATCAGCAGTACTCCTCACAATCATCTACCACTCTACCATCCATACATGTTCAACCACACTTTGCTGACAACACTTAACTTGATTCAGGACTTTTCTCACAGGATAATAATTGAGAACTTAACCTAAACACTTCGCCATACTCACCCAATCATACCAAAACATACATTTCCTCAAACTAACAATCAACTCAGAACTTCATCAAATACAAAGAACCAAGCCACAGTTCAAGACGGTAGGGTTGTTGTTCAGAATGTTTAGGGTCATCAAAATCGAGGTCAGGGGAACAATGCAAGGGGTGCAGGTGAAGCTGGTTATAGGGGAGCTCAGAACAGAGTTGGGAATGCAAATCCAGGTCAAGCAAGGCAGATTAAGTATTACAACTGCAACGGTATAGGCCACATAGCAAGGAACTGCACTAGACATGCGTCCACAGACTTAGATACTTCAAAAGACAAGTGTGCTAATGAAAGCTCAGGAGATTGGGATGGCATGGTTGATGATGCTGTTGCTGTTTATTGCAGGTGGACATGACAATGTTGTTGATGAAGATGTGGATGAGAATAGTTCAAGGGACTTTAGCTCTCTATGTGATAATGTTTTTTATGCTGATGATCGTGATGCTTTTGATTCTGATGTTGATGAGGCTCCTACTACACAGACCATGTTAATGGCAAATATATCATCCGCAGATCCTGTTTATGATGAAGCCGGTCCGTTATATGATTCGGACATTCTATTATGCGAGGGTTCACGATTCATGATTATTTAAGGTTGCTGTTGCGAGCTTCATGAGCAAACGAGATGCATATGATGTACATACTAAACTGCGTTGTTGATTAAAATACTAACCTATTTGAGTGATAGCAATTTGATCTCGTTTTTATGATCAGTTGTGAAGGACAACGCGAGCCAGTTGTACAATGTAAGTATATTCTGTGCTAAATGATTCCTATATTGATGATTAATTAATGAGATGCTCTTAGGACAGTTCAGCCTGAAGTGTCTCTGCGAATAGGTAACAAAGTAGTTAATGCAATCATTGACGCTGAACTTGCAACATTTAGCGAACATGTTAAATGTATGTGAGAATGGGCAAGTGTGAATTAACTGAAAAGAGATACAAAGATTAAGGAACAATTAAAAATGATTATCACTGACCGTAATATTAAGGAAGCAAATTTGAAAAGGGAACTTCGTTCTGTAAAAATGCAACTTTCCTGTACCATCAACCATAACAAGTTAATGGTACAAGAAGTTATGTCTTTGAAAAAGCATTTTAAACAGAAAGAAAATAAATACCTGGAAGAATTTTTTGACATGAAAGCTTTAAAAGAAAAGGTCGAGGATAAATTATACAAACAAGACCAGTCTCTTCATACAGTTCACATGTTGTGTAAACCTAAGCCTTATTATGATGAACAAAAAAAGGTAGCTATCAGCTACAAGAACCCCTTATGTCTCACCCGTGCAAAGCAAATTCAGCCTGCTCTATATAATGGTCATAAAATTATCAAAACCAATCATGTCCCGGCCATAGTGCACAACTCAGAGGATACCCTAGAGATAGCTGAGACTACTAGAAAGCTAATGAATGAAAAAATGAAAGACCCGGAGTGTGTGAAATAGAAGGTTAAGATTGAACCACATGATTACTCAAAAGAGAATTATTTAGCAACTTTCACACCACAAAAACAATTTACCCCTGAGCAGATATTTTGGTCCAAGGATCTCATCAAGATGAAAGCAGAAGCTCTCAAAGAGCAGACCACGCTTATAGACCAATCAAAAGCGTTGACGGTGTATCTCCAAATACTCCTGCATCGCTTCGTCCCAGGTGACCTTCCAACATATAAGTCAGTGAAAATTAAATTTTTTTGCACTTATACAACTTTTTCGGAATTGAAAAACTTGTTAAAAAGAGATTTAAACAAAAGGGCTCATTGAAGGGGTAACGGGGTTTTGAACAACCAAGGAATGCTATCTAACGAACGTCATTCCATTTTTCATATACAGTTAAAGACCATTTGAGGGTATTCAAAAGGCTCTTACTAAAAGATTAAAGAAAGAATGACATTTTTAAAGAGTTGGATGCTGAGGTTGACCAAAAATGTTGTAAATAAGAAAGATGTTGAGATTGAGCAAAAAAATCTTCTCCGTTGCAAAATTAATAATTTAAGTGTTGATTGCTTATCCAAAGAAAGTGTTTTTAGATGCAACTGAATTCTGAGTTAATGTGTCTAGATTCAATGAAAAATGCATGATGCCCACACTATGTTCAGCATGTTGTCGGGTACTTAAAGCAGAGATTTCTAATTCGTGATAAGTTCAAAAAGATGATAATACCGAATTTGTAAAACGGTTTTTTCAATCTTGAGGTAAATTAACTTATATTTACTGTTAAAGTATCAAAACCTTTAAGAAAGTTTGGAAAAAAACATATCTCACCCGCTCGTGATGCTCCTGATTTTGACCTGTCTTGTATCGGAAAAAATGAAGCTTCCATTCAAGGAAAGGACAATGCCATCAAAAATTGAGAATGCAAATATCTCAATTAAAAGAGACCCGTAGTGAAGCAGATCGTACTCTTGATTTCAGGGCCTTAGATTTTTAGATCACTCAATTAACTGAAAAAGTCACCGTTCTTCAAGAACAAAATGAGTTTTTAGGGAATGAGAATGCAAAAATTAAGTAGCATTACAAGGAATTGTATGATTTCTTTTAAGATAAAGCGTACCAAACAATCGAACAATTTCAACTGCCCTTTGTTAACGAAAATGAGAATCTAAAGCCCAATTACATGAAAATCTAAATGCATCACTATGGATTATGTCATACAAAGAGTTTCTTGCACTGGTAGGTTTGCTATTGATTGTTGAACCAATTCCCTCTCAATAAAGGATCATTCGGAAGTTCATCTAGATTATCTCAAAATTTTATGGAAAGTATAGAACCCTTCGAGAGATAGTAGAGGAAGCTAGGTTGAAAGACCATTTGATAGATCACTTACATCTACTTGCCTTTACACTAAACACTCTCAAGAACTATTAGAATATGTGATTGGCACTTATCCGAAAGACTTTAATAAACAAGATAAAAAGCATGCTTCTACCCCTTTAACTAAGAAAAGGGGTAGTTACTTTTTATGGTCATTGTGACACGTCAAATAAATACACAACAATCATGTAGTTGCAACTGAACAATTCAGAAGACTATGTCCCTGTGTTCCTCTACGGAGTTAAATCACGGTGCATGATGCTAGCGGATCATAGCCTGGAGCATTACCAGATAAATAGCATCTTGCCGGCTATAAGTGTCACAAGAAGAAGTAGAAGAACAACCCTAGCCAATATGTCTAGTCTATAAACTACGATGCGTGTGATTCTAGTATTGCTCTAAGCGTACGGTAAATATAATTCGAATTCTCTTTCTATTGCCAAAACATATTAACAATGGCTCATTTCTGCAAATCATGATGTGTGTGTGGTTAATTATTTGCACTCTGTAAATGCATCCCCCACTGTTAAAAACGTTGTGCGCAAACTTAAGCAAGTTTGGAAACCTAAGTAAGTTAAGCAAGTGTGGAAAGCAACAGGAAAAGTACTTACCAATGTTGGTTATCAATGGAGGCCCACATATAGAATATTCTCTTTCGGAGACAGTGCCCTTTAACTAGGCTCACTAAATCCAAAGTAGTGTCTGCTAAGCAAACTGAAAACGTTAGTACTAGTAAAACTATGATAACTGAGAAATTAAGTCAGACATCTCAGAAATCTTTAACTAGATACCAACGTAGAAACCAACAGTACCAGGAAATTCTCGTTAGACCTCCCACGTCACCTGAGACTCATGCAATTGCTGCCTCTATGCAATCTGTTATGGATTCTACTAACCAACAGGAACCCAACCAAAATTAGGGATCCAACTTTCCAAACTCTCTATCTTTGGTCTATTTCAATTGCAAGGTAGTTACAGATCGTCCTTGGTATTTGCGTCTTTGGCTGCTCAAAACATATGACGAGGGATCGCTCATGGCTCAGGAATTTTGTAAAAGGTTAATCGGACAGTTAGATTCAGGAATGACCACTTTGGTGCTATCATGGGTTATGAAGATTACGTGATTGGTGACAGTGTGATCTCCAGGGTATACTATGTGGAAGGACTGGGACACAATCTGTTTTCTGTCGGGCACAATGTGATTCTGATTGGAAGTTGCATTCAGAGCATTCTTGTTATGTTCGTGATACTGATGCGTGTTGAATTAATTAAAGGTCTAATGGTTTAATTTGTATACTAATCTAGTTGAAAGACATGATGAAGTCCTCCAAATCTTCTCGTTGTACAAAGCCTCCAAGACATAATCATGGTTTTATTCGCAATTGGTATGTGCTTATTTTCATATACCTTTTACAATTAAAAAAGGATTAAATGACCATAAACAGACAAAAACTGCCAAATATTGTTTGTTTTGTATTTGTATTGTGGCCAGGAAAACGGATATTCTCTCTTAAGGACGAAAATAAAGCCAAAACGACCAAAACTGGACACGGAATGGAAAAAGGTGGAAAAGACAATGTCAAGACACTGCCAAGTCTAAAAAGTCAACCCAAGTCAACCCGATAAATCCAAAGTCAAAAAAGTGAAGAAAAATAGTTTAGGACTAATCTGCCATGTCCCTAACTTATTCAAGGATAGGTTTTTAAGAGAAAAACCTTGTGAGGGATCAAAACTGCCAAATGCCCAAAGTATTAACCACAAGGGCCATTTCTGCCAAGTTTTTTTCCTTTGTCAGAACTGCCATTGCTCAAGCCTAATTATCAGATGGTAGTTGGTGTTTTCAGTTTAATAAATTTTGTGCATAAGCTCTCCATGAGCCATATTTAATCTGTTTTAACTAATTTTTTAGTTTTGAGCTTATATGCTAGCTTATTTATAAGCTGGCTTTTTAGCCTTGTAAAGAGTAATTGCCCAGGTGCACAACAACCACCTTTTCAGCTCTTTTTCTTAGCTTATCTTTGTTCCAAATTTTGTTTTCTTTGCTTTTCTAGTAAGCCACTTGTGTTGGCTTTAAGCCCATGTAAGCTATTAAGCCAAAGGACCCCTCTAAGTGGCTTAAAAATAAGCCACAAAGAGTGTCCCCAGGCTGTGGGTCTGCCTGTTTGTGGCCTATAGCTTATTTTGATTTTCTGGCTTATTGGCTTGTTTTTTAGCTTATTTTTGTTAGTAGGTGCTCTTTAGGTTTAGTATATTAGCTGTGTTTGTTTATTTCTAATTTACATTTGCTTATTTGTTCATAGAAGCCAAAAAGAAAAGCTATTTGTGCCTTGTGTTCATTTAAGCATTCTGTCCTGCCTAGTTTTTTCTAGCAGCTTTTTCACAGCTTATCTTTGTTTCAAAATAAGTTTAGGTTGCTTTTTCTCATACTCTTTTATATCCTCTTTTCATTTTTCTAGATTATAGGTTCTTAAGTTTGTGTCTTGTGGCTTATTTTTAAGCCACAAAAAGCCTCTTTGTCTTTCTGTGACCCTTGTAGGACAGCAGCTTATTTCAGGTTGTTTAAGCTTATTTTTCTTTCTTTTTTGCTTAATTTAGTCCCTCATTAGCTTATTAGTGATAGTTAAGCCTTCTTTTTAGCTTACTTGCCTTTTTATGGGCTTTTAAATCCAAAATTTCAAATAAATAAGCCCTTAAGGCTTATGAAAGCCTTGTTTGGTTTTAAGCTGTTTAAGCTTAATCTAAAGTTTTTTTTGTGGTTTAAATTGTTTATTTAGGTAGCATTAAGTTAGTTTAGTTTCATTTTAGCTTACTTGCATCCCTTGTAGCTTTTAAAATCCAAAAAAGAAAAAAATAAGCCTTAAGCTTACTTAAGCCATTCTGTCGAATTAAAGCCCTTTTTCCAGCTTATTTATAAGCTTTTGTCAAAAGTCTCAGTTATATAAAGTGCTTATCTTTTTGAGCTTAACAAGTTTGTAAAGAAAAATTTTGAAAAATAAAATAAAAGGGGAAGGCCAAAGCCCCGGGTGAGCAAGACTCGAACCCGGGACCTCAAAGCCCTCACCCTTTATAAACACTACACACTCTACCGCTGCGCCCTTGGGTCTTTTCTGTTAGACCCTTGGGTGCTTTGGTATTTAAGGGTGTGTTGGCCATTTAAGCTTATAAGCTGTTGAGCTTATTTTGACAGCTTATTTGATAAGTTGTGCGACCTAGCTTATTTTTCCTAGGACCCTTGTCACTTTAGCTATTTTGTGTAAATTTTTCAGATTTTTTTATAAACTTTTAGTATTTTTTATAATTTATTTTCTTTAAAAACTTTAAAAAATCATAAAAAATAAAATATTAATCAGAAAAATATAAATCTTTTTTCTAAAATTTTCTTTTTTCATATATTTTGTAGGAAAAATATAAAAGTTTATGTAGGATTAATTTTTCAAAAATTTACTTTTTAAAGAACGGGATTCGTTCCCGTTCTTGTCTTGACTCGTTTTTGGGTCAAACGACCTCCGTTTTTAGTCTAGTTTTTTTTAAACTTCGTTATTTGTCATTTAGAATCTATTTTAGCTTTTAAATTTGTTTTAGGGTTTAATTTGCAAAATTTAGGTTTTTAGCCCTCGTTTTTCGTGCCCGTTTTAGGTTTTAAGTTATATAGCTTTCGTTTTTAGGTTTTATTTAATCGTTTTTGTATATTTAATTGGTAGAAATAGAAAACCCATCATAACCTTGTCATATTCAAACACCGATCATCAATTCGTCATTCGATTTTCCATTCAAGCCTCGTTGGGACATAACGACCCGGGAACTCATACTTCCGGTTACATATATATTTTATTTAGTGAATTTTGACTTCTTGCCTTGGTCAAAGGCGATTGGTTGAGTGTTTGCTTATATATATTATATATATACTATTGACGAATCAATTTTTGGCGCCGCTGCCGGGGAGGCTGTGAAAACGATTATCGTTATGTGATGGATGTGCCATTAGGCTTTAGAAAGACTAGCTATAAAATCTTACAATACGTCTAGAGAAAACACGAGTGTGAACAGAGATACCATAGTAACAGTCTTCATACTACCTTACCCCTAATATGGTTGATCCCTCTTAAGTGTTTTAATGCATGTAATGTACTCTTAGGAGCCTTGTAATAGTCTTCATACTACCTTACATGTGCGTTGCCTTAACGGAATATTACATACACGACGGATTCGTGTAATATGTTCATGACCTAGGAAATACTTACAATATTCATCACAAGCGTGACAAAGCAGCAGAATTAGGAAAAACAACCTAAGGATTAGTGCATGATTAAGTTAATACGTTCATTTACCATATAAGTTTCCACCAAAATTAGTTTAGATTTATTATTAGTTTAATTAGTTTAAATCAAAACCCACCTCTTAAAAATCTAAATTTTACCTGCTTTCATAAACACATAAAAAATACAAAAACAATCTTCTCTCAACCCCTTAGATCTTAGTTAGGTTTAGTTCCACCCTATGATATTCCCCTAGAGAGCGATAACAACCCCTGAGTCTTACCTTACTACACTATAACGGTTAGGTGCTCTGCTTAGGAAGTTGTAAAACCTGGTGTGTTACAGCGACCGCATCACCCCTTAATGTCAAAAACTCTTTCACTGTTAGTCCCTCGTTAACAAACACTTTATTTCACCGTTACTCTAAAGTTCACAAGAATCCTAACGACCGTTAATCGAACACTTACTTTCATAAACAAATAAACCACAACACAACTTTATCTGCTTCAGATCCATAATCCTTTCACAATCAACAACAAAATGTCTTCAAGTGCTTTACATAATGCAATCATGGAAGTCGGTGGCAAAGATATCCATGCAAAAAAAAGAAAAGGTGTCAAAATAAAAATAGAAATGCATAGTATATATAAGATACTTCATTCACACCCCAAAGTTCTCTCAAACAAAGACTAAGCAGAAACTCGTACCGAGTATGGATTCAAACGGGCATTACCGTCACTCTTTGGAAAAGATGTTAAGATTTTCAAAAGTACAATGTTCCTCAACATGGATCACCTAGAACAACAACTTGTCAAACACGAATTTAAAGAGAATAAATCCAAAGCTACCTTTAGAGTGCTCAGGGCACAGTTTTAACAATTTATAATTCGCATATATCTTTTAATTTTGACAGTCAAATGACACTTAAGTACTTTCTAAAATACACTCAAATCGAGGTTCAACATTTCCAAGATACACTAATATAACACATGGGTTCTGTTTGGAAGTCCATTATTAAAAGAGCATGCCATAAGAGATAATATGATAACAGGGTAAATGAAAGACAGACCCAACCAAAATAGGGAAAGGTTGATATGGGTAAAGCCTTATATGCTAGTTTAGTTGTCATAGAAAGAAGTGGGATAGTATCAGGAAAGCATGATGAAAGCAGCAGACCGGGGAATGATACTGATACTGATGATATAGATATCAAACCCATCTATGATGAAGAGCCAATGGCTGAGGTACAATCGACTCCTGGATACAATGTATTTGCTAAAGAACAATAGCATGTTGAGCAACCCGAATTCAATAATGAAGGAAGGGGTTACCAGGATGTTAAAGAATGTCAAGACAAACGTCATTTTCCTACAGCATTAAGTGAAATAAAAACAACTTAATAGTTATACCAATTTCTCGAGTCTAAAAATATTTGTCTCAAAAAGACCATTGCCCATTTTCAAAAAGATTTTTCCAAAATGGAAGCACATTGTATTACTCTTGAACTTAAATGTTAAAATCAATCTTTAAAAAATGGGGCAACATGGTCACTTTTTAAAATAAAAAAGTGATGTAACCAAGGTTAAAATAGACATTGATGATATTGAAACAATAAACATCAAATTGGAATATAGTGCAGCTACATTACTTAAGGAGAATAAGCATTTAAAAGCTCAGATTCAGAAAAAGGTGTTTGCAAATGCAGCATTGAAAAACAATATACGAAAGTTAACAGGAAAGAGGGTGGATACTAAGTTTGTAAAGCCATCAATCTTGGGGAAAACACCTTTGCAAACAAACAAAAAACAACCAATTGTGAGACAACCGACTGCGTTTAAATCTGAACGACCTAAAATTTCAAATCACGATTTGCCTCCCAAGTTGTTAAGAATTTTTTTTTGTCAAAACCAGTCACTACACACTCTTGACCTGAGATGAAACAATCTGCTTTTGGTAAACCTCGTCACATGATTGCATCTTACGAATCTAAGAAAATTTCAAAGAACATGTCAAGATTATAACCAATGGAACCTTTTAGCTCAAATGAAATGGTTCACAATCATTAACTAGAAGAAGCTAAGAAAAAGGCACAACTTCAAAAAAACAAAAGCAGGAATTCAAAATCTAGTGTGATGCCTTTTACTTGATTACAAAACAATGCTAGTAATAGTTGTGTGACGTCAAAAACTATGCCTATAGCATAACACTCTAGGAATTCTAGCTCTTTTTTGGACACCAAACACTTTGTTTGTTCGACATGTCATAAGTGTGTCTTTAATTCAGATCATGATGTCTGTATAACAAAATTCTTGAATGAGGTAAATTCAGTGCTAAGATAAAGTTCAACAAGACAATAAACATTAACAAACCCGTATAATAGAATTGTAATACTTTGAAACCTGAAATACAAATCTCTACAAGACATAGGTTTTTCCCAATAAGACTTCCATTGTGCATGAGAAAACAACGACTCCTAGATCTTGTCTTAGGTGGAAACACATAGGTATAATTTTCAAAAGTGTTGGCCTTAGGTGGATTCCTACAGGAAAGTTATTTGACTCTTGCAAAAGCAATGTTGATTGTGAACCCCCACATGGTTCTAATGCAAATATCACTAACCTTTATGGATGTAAACAAACTCTTGATTTAGTTGCAGGTACTCCTGTCTATGAAAAGAAGGAAAATCTCAGAGTCTGGTTGCTAAAAAGATTGGTATCTCAGAATCCAATGTATAAGGGGATTCAAAACCGGTAAATAAGTCATCACCATATTTTATATACTTTCTTTAATAATCAATTTTTGATTTTCCTTTAAACTTGTATATAATTATTAAAAAAGAAAATACAAAAATATAAAACCTAGAAAAACATAATATAAAATCATAAAATTTTCAAAATACCAAAAAGAATCTTCTCAACATGTCTTTTGGAATCGGTAATCTTTAGATATCTAGAAATATCGATTAATATTGACATGGTTATATAAATAAAGTTCGAACAAGAGTTCAAACACTTTAAAACATGTCATTTCTGAATTTTCTTATGGCTTATAATCACTTTCAGATTGCAAGCCGGGATCATAATTTCAAAGGAGAATGTGAATCAAGCATATTTATCCTTAACAACGAGAAATTTACAACTTCTCGAACTTGAGTTGACACAAATACAACACGTCAACAACAAGGACTTTCAAAATCTTTAGAGCTCAAGTAACAATGGTTTTCAAAACTGTTAAACACAATTTTTCACGAATACTTTTAATGTCAACTCATGTGATATCTTTCACAAGTATTTCATAAGTGGTACATTTCAAAATTGTATGTTCAACACACCCTTCTCATGAAACTTTTGAAAGTGGATCATTTTTCTAAGTGGATCTATTTTTGAAGGGGAGCTTTTAAAACCAAGTTTTAATATTTGTAGACACATTCTCTCGGGTTTATATTTAGTGTGTCTAAAACATCAAATGTGTGAGCATAATTTGTCAAGATTTATTCAACACGTGGTATCTTTCAAAAATTGTTTGCTCCACATTTCAAAATATTATTTAAACAAGTGAAAAATATTAAATGTCAAAAATAGTTGTTGGCGATTATGCATATATCGAAAAGTATTGTTAGCGATCTAAGCTACATCCAGTTTAGAGCAATCAAAAACCGTTGTTAGTGGCTTAGCGACCATCCGCTTTAGATATAAACACACTTTGATATAACTAGCTTTCTCATTTTGTTTAAAACAAATAACAATAACTCATCCTTAATTTTCTAAGTAATTTATAATGTCGTGTCCCTACTTGAATAAGTGGTGTCATAATTGTGGGGGAGCAAGAGAAAATGTTTCATAATATACATGCTTAAATATTTTTTTCCCCATGAATTTTTTCATGTCAAATTTTAATCAATTGGTATTGAAAATATTAAACGATTTATTATTTTTAATAAGGGGGTAAAATGTGAATAAAATGTGATCTAGAAAAATGTAATGTGATCTTTAAGACTTAAAGTGCAACTTTTACACTCTGTTCCCGAGTTTATTTTTTGGAATGAAAGGGAAACGTTTAAGATGTTAATAAAAAAAATTATGTTCCTGAGATTTTTTAGGAGAGAAGAGGAGAGTAAAGGATAGTAAATTATACCAAATTTACTCTCCTAATCTTCTTCCCAAATTAGGATGAAATGGAGCGAAATTGTTTTTAAAGCTATTTTTTGCTTACATCCTTCTCTTTTCTTTTCAACTCGGGAACACAAGATAAAAAATTAATTCTTATTTATCTCCTCTTTACTCTTCTCCTTTTTCCCTCTTCGTCTCTTTTATTTCTGTTTAATACTCGAGAACAGAGTGTTACCTCCATGTGCGAAACAATTACGAATATCGACGCACATGCGTAGGGGGAGTATTTCAAAATGAAACTTTTAAAGTGTTAAACGTTTTGATTTATATCAAACACTTTGATTGATTTTTAAACATGGTTTTATGGTTTTGATCTTTATACCCAACAACTAAGTAACTCACGACGTCTATGAAGTCATAAGGTGGTTAAAGTTAGGTATTAGTCCTATGATCCAACCAGAACCGGATGGATCTACCCAGGGACATTTCAAAGTTAGATTAGAATTATTAGGTATGATTTGAAGATGAATGAGAAAGGGAAAATTGTTGACTAAGACATGCGTTATGACCGGAACAATCACAACATGGTAATAGTAATGACGTATTGGTAATCATTGAAGGGGTTGAAGAATAAAAAAAAGTTATGATAAGGGGTGAAAATAATGAAGCCCTCCATACACGTAGACAAAAACCGGGTCAATTCATAATCTATCATAATCACAAAGATGATGTCTGGTATTGAAGATAGACATCATGGACCCAGTAAAGCAATGCACAACCCTTCCCAGCCATTCAAGTTTCTCTCAAAAGATTCTTGTCTCATTTTTCAAGAAGATACGCACGTTATCTATTAACTTCTTACTCTGAGAATGTTGATATTGAAAAGGTGGCAGTCTGTTACAGCCTCCGATTACTAAAACAAAAGCGCACTAATCGAGTTTATAGCCAAGAGATCAAATATAAATCTCATTTGTACACACATACATGTAAAACACTTGTTGAACACAAATAAGTTCACAAGTGGTAACAAAGACTCCTACACATTATCCTTGTGATCTTGCCAGAACATTCAGAGTGATACTACTTCACAATGACGAATGGAAATCCTTCCAGTGTGAACATCAAACAACACCGCGGTAGGTGACTTGCAAGATTCTATACGAATCAAACTTGTGCTAACTGGAAAACCCAATGTGGTCCAAGGTATGAGAATTGACGAGGTCTTTAGTTATTGATGTTTACTTCATAATTTACTTCAATGGCTAACCTAAATTCGTTGTTATCCTATCTTGAATGGAATTCCGGATTTAGGAACGACTATGGAATATCAAAAAGCTTCGTTAGCGTCTCAAGACGTGTCAGCTTTAGATAAACCACACTTCAAGCTGGAAAACCTGTTAAGGAGATTCATTCATGAATCGAATCCTGATGATGCAGGTACAATATTTATATTGTAAAACAGTCCTCACGAAACCGGAGGTTAAAGTTACCAAACATCGAGGGATGTACGAGGCATTCTAACCTATTTGTATTTATTTGTTAACCCTTATACATGCAGGTAACATAAGGCGTAACCACCTCAAATCCAGCACCATCAGACTCATTACTACATACTCACACTCAAGCTCCAAAGTTACACAAGTTACATCAAAGTCTCAAGTTAATCAAGAAAGCACAGAATCAAAGTCAAAGACCTTTATCCAACATTAACATGTGGCTCAAGAGCTTCAAACGTAGATTGTTAGCCTTAAATTGTCAAGGGAGATTGTTTTTCAGCTTTCAAGATGACGCAAAAGTATAAGTATGTTGGTCCGAAGCACAAGGATATTCAAGGATGAACGTGAATGTGAAATATCAAGATATCAAGTGTCGGTCAACAACGTCAAAAGCAAAATACCGATTACTTCTATCAAGCGTATCTAGAACAAGAAACGATTTAAATATCTCAGAACTCAAAGTCAAAAGACAAAGGCTCAAGATCAAAGATCACAAAGCATGAAGGAACAAAAGTCTACTATAGCAAAGTTCAAGACCAAGACACCAGATCAAGAAAGTTAAAGATAAATGACCGCTCCATTGGGGGAGATTGTTAGCCTTATAAATATTAAAGTCAAACATATAATTTAACAGTCATTAGAATTAGTGTCGGTCTTACGTGTTACGTACTTTGTATGTAAGAATAGTAGACTAGTTATGGACTCGGGCTTGAACTTTAATCTAATATTGTCCATGTTTAGCACCAAAAGCCTAATCAAATCCAAGCCCGGCCCAAGTAGAAATCCCGTATGCTACATATGGCTTTCGCAACTATAAATAGCCCCTCCTAGGGTGTTATGAGGGGGTTGGATTTCATTTTTATCTAAGTGTTTCCTTCCACACTCTCCTTCTTCTCTCTATAATCTTTTTCTTTCTAAACCCTCTATTTCTCTCATTAGATTATGCTTAATACTTGATCTTTAGTTTATGAAATGGATTAGATAATAGGACAACATATATTGCTTGACAAACAAGTACATTTGATGAATTTTGAATTTGCAACATGTGTATGAATTAGTAATATTTGTCTTATGATGTTTTAATGTGCGCAGGGCAATGCCATCCATGCAAATATAAATGTTAGCGACATTACGTACTTTAGTCAGATTCTCGAAGTTGGTTTCTCCTACAGGGTATGCGATTTCAGCTGTGAACCAACGAGCCATGGCAACATCCTCTTCAAAACAAAATGAGTCTTGAATTTGGAAGATACACTAAATTTGCAGCCATATCAGTGGCCGACTTTCCAAACCATTTCTTTGATTTTGTTGCGGATAAACAACTTGATTTCAAAATACCTCAGCTAGACGATCAGGGCAAATTCTAGCATCTTGTTCTCACAAGTAATGTGTGGCTACATTGTTCTTCTTTTGTAAACAAAACATGTAACTTGCGTTTTCTTTTTGTTTATAGACTATACTAGTTGTGTTGGGTCGGTGGGGGATTTGGTTATTTCTGGAGATCCTAATAGGAGGTAGATAATTAGAAGAAAGGTTGATATCAAGAATTTGGAGTCAGTAGCTTCATGTGTCTAATAAATTGTGTGTATAAAATAACTGACACACTTTTCTTTTTAAATCTGCTAAAGCTGTTGCATTGTCAGTGGAAACATCATCGAGTTCACAATGTGGGGTGACATGGTGTGGGAGTTTGATAAGGGGTTGGTTAAAATAAGGGAAGGTCTCGTGATCATTGTTGATAGCTCATGTCGGGTGTCCTGATATATAGGTACTTGCTTAACACATAAAGTTACATAAGAACATTTTACACAGTTGTCGGCCTCACCTGCTACTCATTATTACTTGGATCCGGATATCTTAGAAACTAAACGGTCCCGAGCTTAGTAAGTAACATATATCATAATTAAATATTGAATTTTTTTTATATTTATAAGCAACTTTCAACATGTGATTTTGATGTTCGCACGTGCATGTGAAACAAATACAAGAAAAATCACGACCTAAGCCCGTCGCTAGAGGTGTGTAACTATCGGCTCGAAGGTCTACACAAAGAAGAGGTTGTGGAATAGATATTCCTTGGCGTTGTTGCTTCATCAAAACCCAGAGGCCTGCAGGGTCAAGTTCTTATGGCATCATGGTGTAAAGAATCCCTTAACTTATACTATAGTTTTTCCTTGTTTGATTGAAATATTTTAACAAATGTTTTCTGTTGTCTTTTAAGTGATGCTTATGTTTGCTTATGGTTATAGGGTGTTAGGTTCACATGTTCAGCGATAATAAACAGTGTCAATAGGTCGAGGGCATGTATTATACATCGTGTGGTGAGTGTACGAGAAAGGTCCGGGATGACAATGATGTGTGGGAGTGTGTAGATCATGGACACCAACCAGAGCCGACCTACAGGTAACTTCTTAAGAAAACCCTTGGCATAAGAAAGGAAAAAAACGATGCCTGAGTTTTTTAGTATGATCGCTAAATATGCATATACAGCTTCAAAGCCTTTGTTTCGGACCAAACTGCTGCATCCGTGTTTACTTTCTTCAGCCTAGGTGCCGATTCCATTATCGGACTTGCATGCCTAGAATTGGTTCGGAAGCTAGATACAGTTGATCCTCAACGAGTCCCGCTAGAGGTGCTAGCAATTACATGAAAGAGGCATACGTTCTAGTTTCATTTCAATACCTCAAGCAAATTATGAGCAGTATATTTAACTATAGAAGATGTGTTAGATGAAGCTACTGATTGTTAGGAATTAAGAAAAGACTCTGTCAATACCAATATATTAGTTCTTAGCTCGTAGTTAAATGTGTAATAAGTTAGGTAAACTAACCGGATCGACCCATGGCTAGTCCATAGAGTCCAACGCTCATACACACCTTGTAAGTATAAATACCCTCTCCACACATGGAGAGGGTGTTGGTTTTCTAGTTATTCATTCCGTGTTCTTCCCTTTCTCTCTCTAGAAAAGCTAACCATCCACTTTCTCTCTCTAAACTTCTTTTTATAATCATTGTATGTGTGTTTGATATATCCTACAATTGGTATCAGTCGCCTTGGGATGATTACGTGTTGATTATATGCGTTTTACTTGCAAAAATCTAAGAAAAAAGTATGTTTTTAGGCTATATTTTCGAAAATAAAAGTTTTTTAGGCTATATTTTCGAAAATAAAAGTGGCATAAATTTTGATGTTAAAAATGTTAAAGTTATGGCTTTTATGTTAGATTTAGCTTAGATATACTTAGTTTTGCAAAACAAAATCAGGTAAAAACGCTAAAAATTATGGTTTTCGGGTGTTTTATAGTGTTTGGACTCGTGTGTGTTTTCTTGTAATCCCGCGGTTCGGCAACTGAATCAGGCGATCTGAGCATTAAGAAACAAGCGATTTAATAACCTTGTCCAGTGATTTAAGCACTTCATTCAAGCGATTTGATCAGTAAAATCATGCGGTTTGATACACTATCTTACGCGGTTTGATCAATCATCATCAGGCAATTTGACTTAGGATATCAAGCGATTTGATTCAAGATTTTAGGCGTTTTGACTCAAATGTTCACGCGGTTTGATAACGTGTATCAGGCGATTTGACAACGAATAATCAGGCGATTTGACTGTGGATAATTAGGCGATTTGGCAGACATTCAGGCGATTTGACTGATTTACTAGGCGATTTGAACAGATTTTTTTGTAAACTCAAAACAAATTCCAAAATTTAAATTGCAACACCAAAACATAATTCAAAAACACTTAAAACAACAACACAATTACACAAATCATGCAGATGCTGATCATGGGTCTTTGGTATTCGAAGGATACCGGTATTGCACTAACAACTTATGCATATGCTGATCATGCCATATGTTAAGACACTAGAAGAAGTACCTCTTGCAATGCATAATTCTTGGGTGACAGATTAGTCAGCTGGCCTTTAAAGAAGCAGAAAAGCACTGCTATCTTAACTACAGAGGCAGAATACATTGCCCTGTATGGATGCTGTGACCGAATCCTATGGATGAGATCACAACTGACAGACTATGGATTTGCATTCAATAAAATCCCTATGTATTGTAATAACAAGAGTGCAATTGATCTATGCTGCAACAATGTCCAACATTCAAGATCCAAGCACATCGATGTCATATATCATTTCATTAAAGAGCAAGTGAAAAATGATGTAGTTGAGCTCTACTTTGTCAAGACAGAATATCAGTTGGCAGACATATTCACCAAAGCATTGGCACGAGAAAGATTTGAGTTTCTACTTAGTCGACTTGGAATAAAGAGTATGTCTCCAGATACATTAAAAAGTCTTGCAGAAAATGACGAAGAGTAATGGTGGAATCTCTTCCTGTATCCTATGTAAATTATTAAACAAAGAAAAACACAAAAAGATTTTCCATTTTTAGAAAATTTTATAAAAAGAAAATATAAAAATATAAAACAACAAAAAGCAAATACAAAATTAAAAAATCAAAAAAAATATAAAAATATGCTTCTTGACATGTCTTCTACAATCAATAATATTTATGGCTTTAGAAATGTCATTCAATAATGACACGGGGCTGTAAATAAAGTTCGAGCAGAAGTTATCAATGTTTTCAAAACATGTCAATGGTTTGTTGTTATTTCATACTGCAACCCAGTCATCATTTTAAAGCCAAGTATATCGTCAAAAAGATAACTTGACCTCTCAACGGGATATTAAATTATCTCGGGTATAAACTACTTCATGTTCATGCAAAAAGGTTTGTGTATATTTTACTACACAACCCGCGCTGTCTCAAAAATAAGTGTACGTGTCAGTGTATTTATTTTTCAAAAGAAGAGAAATCTTCTGTCATACAGTGAAAATGTGTTGTCTTTCAAAACGAATCAGTGTTTTCAATAATCACAAAAGGATTTCAAAAGATAATTTGACCACTCAAACAATGAGTACAACTCTTTCAATAGAAAATGGGTCATTGTTCGAGAGGGAGAAAGTGCTAACAAATAATCTTTTAAAACGGTTTTTCAAAATAAAAAACAGAATAAACGGATAAAGTTTTTGATAATGACGGATCACTATTTGAAGAGGAATTAATGTTGTTTAACTACAAGGTTTTTAGATGTCATTAGTTACAAACTTTAGGGACTTATTTGCAATTTGTGACTTACTAGCTTTAGGCTTAAAAGTACAAAGACCAAGTTAGATATTTACCCTAAGATGTATAAGCCTTTGGGAAGTTTATATGGGAAATAGAAAACACATGAGAACCCATGGACTATTTTTGCCAAGTTTTGAAAACCCAAATTATAAACCAAATAGGGCGGTTTGTTTGAGTTAAAAAAATTTAACTTAAAAACCCTCTTTTTCCTCTCAAGCCGCTCGATCCTTCCATCCAAGATCATCAACTCATTTTCAAGATTAAGGTAAAACTACAAACACGTTCATAATCATCTAGACATCTTAGGAATCAAGGG